>PVLD010036871.1:0-10652 GCA_004027595.1 Dinomys branickii
AATGGGTCCCAGGATCCTGGAATGATCTGCGGTACAAATTAAAGCACACAGAGAGAGTAAAGGGAGTCACTGTGCAAGAGAAACCATTCAGACATGTGGACACACAGTTACTGCTGGCGACCCCAGAGGACTCCACAGAGAGATGAGAACCAGTGGATGTGAGACTGGGCTGGCTGGTGGTGAGTGCTGAGGGCTCAGTCATCCTGCATGAGAGAGCAATTGGGTGGAAGCCATCTTGAAGAGGGGCTGGTTGAGCTCAGATCTCAGGTTGGCTGCAGGCTCCATCTAGTGGCTCCCAGCTGGGCTGAGGCTCACAGAAGGCGTGTTGATGGGTGAAGTCCAAATAGTCTCAGTCAGAGGGTGGAGGCTCACTGAGATTATCCACCACCCCACCAAAAAACTATTTCTGGTTTACTGGGATAAATCAACATGGATGAGGAATCTTTAATAAATAATGCTGAAAATGCTGGCTCTGCACATGCTAGAGACTAAAATTGGACCTGTATATTTCATCATGCTCTAAACCAAATTCAAAATGAATCAAAGATCTAAATACTAAAGCAGAAACATGAAATCTCTAGAAGATAGAATAGGTAAAACTCTTGAAGATATTGGTGTAGGCAAAGACTTTACAAATAAAACCCTGATTGCACAGGAACTATTACAATGAATCAAAAACTGGGATTTCATCTCACTATAAAGCTTTTGCACAGCAAGAGAAACTACCAGTAAAGAGACAACCCACAGTGGGAAACAATATTTGCCAGCTGTTCATCAGACAAAGGGTATCAATATCATATAAAGAACTCTAAAATATGAGACCTCCAAATTTAAAGAAAATGGGCATCTGAGATGGAAACACACTTCTCAGATGAAGAAATACAAATGGCATAGAAATATATGAAAAGATGTTCCACATAATTTGTCATTTGAGAAATGCAAATTAGATCAATACTGAAATTCCATCTCACCCTAGAAAGAATGGCTATTATCAAGAAACCAACCAATAACAAATGCTTGAGGGGCTGTAGGGAAAAAAGAAACTGAAACCAACCATTCTACACTGTTGTGGGAGGAGTGTAGACTATTGAAGCCACTGTGGAGATCAGTGTGGAGATTCCTCAGAAAATAGAGTTGGAGGTCCCCTTTGACCCAGCTATTCCCCGGCTGGGTATCTTCCCAGAAGAATTAAAAACTTCATACCACCATGATATATGTGCTCCCATCATCATAGGAGCACAATTTTTAATAGTTAGATCTAGGAAACAACCCAAATGCCCATCAAATGAGGAATGGATAAAAAAGATGTGTTCTTTTTTTGTACATTGGAATACTACTCAACCATACAAAAGGATAAACTGAAGACTTTTACATGTAAATGGATGCAACTAGAGCACAAATTCGTAAGTGAAATAAACCAGACATACATGTGCAAATATTGTGTTGTCTCCCTTCAGTGAAAAGCAGAAAGAGTAAATAAGATCCCAAATGTAAAATAGATATTGTAAAATGAGAAGAAACTGCTCAAAAGGAAAAAGAAACTGGGATGGGGAAAGGAGAAAAGAAGGAAGGGGAAATGTATGATAGTTAAGATATTTATGCTCCTCACAGCTCTTAGTGCCTTTGTGCTAATGTTGCTTGGACTATTAAATGCCTGCCTCTTGTTTTCTGAATAACTAAGTAAATGATAACAATATGGAATGAATTAAACATTGTTACCATCCTATTAATCCTGTGTTGAAATTTTGTTTTATTTTTTCTCTTTAAAAAAAACTAGGGCTGACGGCGCTGTGGTGGAACAACACTGGCCTGGTATGTAGTATGAGCAAGGCCCTGTACTCTATTCCCAGCACTCCAAAAATGTACAGCAATGGCCACCCACTAGTGCTTTTGCTGGAGCTTTTTGACAAAAAAGCTTAATTCTCTCTTCTGTTTTTCCTCTTAAAAAAAAATTGCATGGAAAAAGAAAAGAAAGCCCGCCTTTGTCATGGGGGGCGGGGACAAAGTTCTATTTAAACTGTTGTGAAATAATGTGATCCTCTATTTTTACTCAGATATTTGTAAAGCAAGCCAGTTTAACAGGCTTTGTAATTCCGAGTCTGATGTGCTCATTGTTATTTGTCCGAATTCACTGAGCATGTCCATTCCCAGGGATATTGAAAACGCAAAACAAGGGCAGACAGAAATAACATTTACTATACTTCATGAAAGCTTCATTAGGACTCTTACTAGCTGAAGATAAAGCAAAAACAAAAAAGTTTTATAAGGAGCGATATAAGATATTAATATGTACAGATTTTTAGAAAGAAAACACAGAAGTCTGAAAAACCAGGCATTGCTTTGGATTTCAAATGTGTTGAAAAATGGCTTAAAATGCTGAACTATTCACAGCCCTTGGGTTCTATTTTTTATTTGAGTTTTTTCTGAGCAAGGATTTGACGATAGTCGGTGTTGTTCGTGCTGATGTAGTTAAGATTGCCAGCATTTCTGTTACAGAGCTATCTTGTGGTTGGAGGTCATGACACAGCTTTATACTTTACCTTGGGCTAAAAGCTGGCATAGGCATTTTCAATTTATGGTGGGGTGAGTGGGATTAAATATGTAGTAAATTTTCAAATTAACATATACCACATTTTCCGTTATGAAATACTTTAAGGGAGTTGTTTCTTAGTTACTTAAACTGTCTGATAAACGTTAAATCTACCAGTATTAGCAATTAACAGAGTTAAAAGAAACTTTGATTTTTTTCAATCTAATTAGTGCTTGGAGCCAAGAAACTGTGAACTTGTCTTCAAGCTAGGAACCTAAATGCTTTCTGCTACCAACTGAGTAATGTCTTCTAAAGCCACTCAATAGTGACTTCTTGGTGGCGTTTTTTTTGACAGGGTTTCATTATACAGTTCAGGCTGACCTTGAACTCACTTTGTAGCCCAGGCTGGCCTCCAACTTGCAGAGATCCTCCTACCTTAGCCTCAGGAGTGCTGGGATTACAAGAGTGTACCACCACACCCAGCAGCCGCTCAACAGTGTATCAACATTACAGCCCAATAGTTGGTTAATTCTTTTCAAAGATTACCGATTGCCATGGATATAGAATGGTTCAAATAACAATTTGAATATGTAGCTACCTGTATATATCTGTAGGTATGTATAGGTAGCTAGCATATTTTTTTTCAAATGGGAATAGAATCTTTGAATTCATCTCACATTTTACTGTGAAATTATTTCTGTAGTTATAAAAACTAAAATATCTTACTTAGTAAATACAAAAAAAAATTAAAATATAAAAAGAATAAAGAACAAAATAACTATAACCTTTCAAACCAGCAATAAGTACTGGTTAATGGTTGATATACAGTCATCTAATGTTTGTGTGTATACACATGTATATTTCAAAATTGGGATCACAGATGGAATCCCAATCTCATTTTCTTTTATGCAAGAGTACTGTATCAGTGCTGAGAAGCCTGTTACACCAGCATGCATTTCTGGCAGTAAGGAAGGTAAGAAGGAAGGTGGTGGGGAGGAATTTATTTGGAATTCTCTGAAAAAAATCTAGCCAAATGATTATAGAAACTATTATCATAGCTTTTGGTTGCTTGGATTAAAATCGGATGTTGATGCCCATTGTCCTACTGCTGCCTAAAACAGGTACACATTACATTATGAACCTATTTTCAGTAGATTAAGGGAGAAGTCATGATAGGTTTATGGCTTCTTTTTTTCTAATACCTCTTACAGCATTATGGTCTCACAATTAACTTCTGAAGAAAATAATTTACTCTCCTTGAACACTAATGTACGTGTATTGTTTTTCCAATATCTCATAGGCTGTCATTTGATATCAGCATTTAAGGAATGTCGCTCGGGGTGGTGCTCTGGCTCTATACGGCCTAGCATTATAGACAAATAGAGAGTATTAATGTGAACAGTTAATCAAAAGGGAGTAAGAGTGTTTTTTAAAGTGTTCTGAACTCTGCTTCTAAGGAATTCATGTATAACTGAAAACTTTTCAAAGAACTATATTCTTACAATCCCTTTTTGTTGTTTTAAAGGGAAAAGAACCAAAACAAAGATAAAAACAAAACAACACGAAAACAATAAATAGATACAGAATTATAAAAAAAGATGATAAGAAATTAACAAAGGTTGTTGTATTACATATTGTTATCTTCAAAGTAGTTGCCCAGATTACCGTATATAGGCATACAAGATTGATCAAACCATTAACCATTTAACATTACCTGTTGCTTTCAATAATCTTACAATCTCTTAGTAAAATGCCTCAGCTACTTTCTTGATTCTGCTGGTAGCCAGAATGGCAATATGCTGGGACCTGAATTGCAAATATTATTTGCAAAAAGGCTATCAGCCTCTATGGAGAGTAATCACTGTATTTGTAGTAAGGTAATCACTGTATTTGTATTAAACTACCAGTTGTGTTGAATCACTCTGTGTTAAACTGATCCTCCCTTCTTTGGTCATTTCTACTAATGATTTGCAGCAAAATAACTGACAACTGCCTGAAATCAATTTAGCCAGATGCTACTTGCTCCAGCAAATTCATTTTAAGCATTTGGATAAGACTGAAAAGATTCTTGCCACTCAAATTAGAAAAACTTTTACCAGTGAAAGATATAAGAAAATAAATACTGTTTAGGCAAAATGTCATGCCTGTATCTTATACTCTGATTAATATGAAGACAACAGTATGTGATCCATCAACTATTGCAGCTGTCCTATTAACCTGTTTCAATGTTCAGTTTCATTGTTTATATTTTTTTCTCTTTAAAATAAAAATAGAAAGAAAAGTTCCTTATTTTCCAGGTCTATGATGACCTTCTAAATTAACTGATTACATATCTTCTTTGGTGTTTGTTTATTTGCGAATCATTTGTCTATTTTATATGGCAATTGGCAGAGTCATCCATCACATACTGTTCAGATGTCAACAACTGGAAAGCTTAGAAGTTTCTCTATGTTACTGTGTTCTATGAATTATGTGTGATCCAATACTTAGATATTGCAGGGCTGGGTCAGAGAGTGACCATACAAGTGAGAGGTCATTTTTCTAGCTAATTCTACTGTTCAGTTTCAAGAATGAACCTCTTTTCTTACTCTGAGCACGTTATTATTAAGAATGGCTGTCAGATGCCTTGCGCCAGGATGACTAGTTAATTGGCTTTTTTGTCTTCTTTCACCCCCAGTCTTTAATCTTTCCCTTATACCCTCCTTTTCTGAAATATGTATTATGCTATAAAAATAATTCCTATTCGTGATCATTATGTAAAACTTGGTTACTTGGATAAAAGTGAATGTGACAGCACTGCTAAAGTAACTCTAAAGGCTTTTCAGCAATTTCCTCTCCCTCCTCCACCTAACCAGAAGTAACCCTGTGTTGGTTTGTGTCTGCATGTCTCCCCAAATCCCCATGCAGTCAGGGAAAGGCTTCTAGACTTTTGATTGATTCACGGTCCACTGGGGTTTAGGGTTGTGAGTCCTGCAGTTGCCCTGGGACAAGTAGTTTTGCATACAGTGTAAGGAAGGGAAAGCGGCAGCTTGCTACTGCTCCTCCCTTTTGCTCTTGTGGCTTTTGCTGTCTTCCGCCCCCATGAACAGTTGCTCTGTACCATGTGCCACTCTGCCTTGGAGCCAGCCCAGTATGGACTGAAACCTCCACAAACTGTGAGCTAAATAAACCTTCCCTACCTTAATTTTGGGTGTCAGGTATTCTTCATTGAGCTGCTATCTTGTCACAACATTTTACCAATCAGGAAACTGAGTCCTGTGGTTTCAGTGGTTTTTTAAATATCACATAGCAAGAAAGTGGCTGAGATAGGATCAGAACTATATTTTCTTCAGCCTAGCGTTTTACCCACGTGTTGCGCTCTCTGCTCACTTGTTGGGCTTACACTGTACAGCATATTTCCTTTCATTTTGCTGGCTTCAAATTTCTCATCAAGCCTCCTGAATTGCCTACCTTCTAAATTTTTACTCAGAACAAAGCACTTATGTGTGTGTCTTCAGTCATATACCACTTCTTTTCCTTTCTTCTTTTCCTCCTATAAGATCTTCTTTTATCCTTCATTGCTAGATTTTCAACTATATAGAATATTCTTTGGATTTTTTTTGCATTTTTTTTGTTTTACATATATCCCTGTTTTGCATACTAATGTGTATGCATTAAGTTTTCATTGGTTGAATGTTTATTGATTGACTGAAAAGCTATGATTTTGGGGTGATCCCACATGAGGGTATACTTTTAACAAAGCATCCTTGCTGGATATTCATTCCAGTCCTAGTTTTTTCACTCAGTGTAATAATGGTAAAATATATAAGTTTGTAACTGTTTTAACGTTTATGTGCTTTACAGATTGTGACCAGTAATGTGCTATAAATGTAGTTCTTATAACAAGGTCGTCATATGTTAATAAGTTATATTCTGTAGGATAGTTAAGAAAAGTTGCTAAGTCCCTTTTCTAAGAAAACAAGTCATCACTCAGCCATTTGCTTTGCCTCTTATTATTTATTGTAATTATCAATGCCCTTAAGAGTAACAATGAACCCTGGAATGCAATATCCTTGGGAGTTCAGTGATGGTAGGAACGCTTCATGGAGTGATGTAATCCCATGGGATTCCAGTAGGTTAAAATATTGATGTGGCCCATGTTGTCTATGGATGATAGAGGGAAGAAAAAAAAATCCATATTCTAGGAGAGGCAGAACATGTGAAACCCAGAGAAAAGGAGAAGAAAGTAAATTTGAGGAGCAGTTAGTGGTCCATCTTGGCTGAAGCATGCATATGCTTATAGTGTTGGGTAATTGCACTGATATACATGTATGAAAATGCTACAATGAAATCCAACATTTTGTGAGATATCTATCTATATATATCTCTCTATATATAGATGTGGATATATATTCTTCTAGAAAAGAAGTGAGAACCATATCACAAATGTCCTTGAGTGTCTATATTAAGAAGTTTAGATTTTATTTGTAAGGCAAAGAAGGAACCATTGGATACTTGTAATTGGCAAAAGAATATTAGAAGTGGTCTTAAGAAGATTGATCTGACACATATGAATGAAATTGATGGAGGACAAACTGAAGAATGAAATTGGTGGCTTATTGTGAGAGTCCAAGAAAGAACCAAATCCAGGAGCAACTCAACTGAGATTAGAAAATATAACTGTATAGTATTTGATGTTTTAATTTATGTGCACAGAAAACAATCAAAGAGCCTGGATGACTTGTTGACTAGGCATTCATTTTTCTCCTTTTAAAAAGAAGTGAAAGGAAAGGAAAGGGAAGTGGAGGCGAGGGGAGGGTAAAATAAAATAAAATAAAGTAAAAAATATGGTTAGCTGGGAGGAAGGATCCTAGTTTGGAGTGAAATTATTTTTCAATAATTTCACTTAAAGTATAAACGGTGTTCCTTTTCTGCTAACATTGCCTGATCAGGAGTAAATCATATGGTGTTTTAATTAGGAGAGCCGTGAGTATCAATAATTACCTACTTGTGCAGCTGTATCACAAAGGTAATAATTATAATTGTGAGATTAAAAGAGATCGTGAGAGCAGAGGGAGTAAGAAGGGTAAAGGACAGGAAAAGTACTTTCCTGGAAACGTCATTTGAGTACAAGAAATAAGAGTTTCTGGAGAAAGAAAAGTCAAAGAATTGGAGTGGGGAAATTAGGTTCAATCAGTGTTTAGAAAACCTAGGGAAGAAGTTATTTCAAGAAGAAAGGGTAAGTCAGGGATACAGGATTTTGAAGACAAAACATGACTTGAGCGTGCAAAGGAAAATCTTTAGGTTTGTTCAGTAGATCGCAGATGACAGAGCTTGGATCATAAGGCGTTAAGTAAGGCCTAAGTGATAGACAACAGGCTAATATCAAATTGGTGTAGGTTGTAGTCTTTTCAAAGAAATGAAGCATTGTTTATTTTAGCCTTCATAATACTAAACCAGGTCTATCCTGAATTTTAATCTCATGTACAAAGCAGAATTTTTGATCATTTTGTAGCAGATTTTTAAAGCCCTAATTTCAAATTTTGATATGATCAGTATGAGGCATATTCTCTTTAACACCACTTTGTTCTGGACAAAATTCAAGATGGATATTACTGATTCCTCTGAAATGCAAATACTACTATTTTGTTCTACAATTATCATTTAAAAATCCATGTGTTCATTAAAATAAATGTGCACTGCATATAAACAAAAAAATGAGAAAGAAATGGGATATTATTATATTTTGCAAGCTTTCTGATACAGAACTGAATGCACTAATCTTCAAATACTAACGAGTAACAACATGTAATTTTCCAGTGCACACTTCACTTCTGACTGGCGTGTGTTGATTTGTAATGCCATAATCCTGTACCAGGTGAAATTTTTAATTTTTAGAGTTTTACATAACCCATATTTCTAACTATGGCTAAATAATAGAGATGATTAGCATAAAAAATACTATGTTAGAATAAATTATATTTCATGAAATTGATTATAGTTTTTCTACTGAATTATCTGTCACTAAACCCAAGAACTTTTCTTTTCCTCCTTTGCTTGTTCTTGCCTTTTTGTATCATTGACCAACAAGGGCTTCACTCTTCAGTTTTCAGTCTGGAAACCTACTAGTGGCCTGCTTTTGGCAACAGTACGTTATCCCAAATGGCTTTGTTGTCACTTCACTTTTCCTTCACCTTTATTCTACTATCATGTCCTATATCATTTCCACACGTATGTGTCATGTATCATTTACAAGTACATGCATATATGCATACAGCCATACATCCGTACATGCAAACACACCTATCACAGAGTGGGAGGAAATGCAGAGCATGCAGTTTAGTATTTAGCTCCTAGTCTGCTGAGGCAGATTTTGCCCCTCAGCCTCACATGAATAAATGCCTACTCTATAATCAACAGCTGCAATCCGAAATTCAGCCAGCCATTTTACAAGTATGCCTCTGGTACCTGGGGAGATTGGGTTAAAGTGTATATGGCACAGTGAGACCAATCATGATGATTGGCAAATGATCTCAAAATAGTAACTTTTCGTAATGCTAGGGCAGTCGGGAATTTTGTTTGCACAGCACCCAAACTAATACTTTGAATAAGTAGCAGATTGCAAAGTGGCAGAAAACTGTGAAGTTGCAATTCTCCTATGATTTGAGTTAATGCTGGTTTCATAGAATCTTGAAATCTTGTTTGTTGGAAGACACCTTAGAGGATCATCTAATTTACTCTCTTTTTCTCATGCACAGTACTTTCTATAACACTCCTGAGATATCAGTGTCCAGGCACATGGAATTCCTTACTTTATATAGGCTCCTATTTCATTACAAATGAATTATTTATACAAAATTGAAATCTGTCTTCCTATAAGCTCTCACTCAATTTTACCCAGAGGGACAATACAGAATTCGATACCTACCTGTTCCTCATAATATTATTCAGATAGCTGAAGTTTTTTCCATTTTGTTCAATTTTCCAAAGTAATTTTCAACCATACTCATGTGTACTTTGTCAACCATTTCTTGACTATTTACCTCTCCAGCATGTTAGTTGCTCTAGTTCTCATCTTATAATTTATAAATGAGTCACCCAAAAAGTCAGACATTATTTAATGTAATACTTCAAATAAAGTTTTGTCTTTCATTGAATACAAGTAAGCAATCGCTCATATATACATTAAAGATTGAAAGGTTAGTTCTTTAGAGCATAGGTCCCCATCCTAGAAGATCAAGGACAGACTATGGTATTTAGCTTTTATAGTAATTGTGCCTTGCTATATGGATGCTGGTTCTGTGGTCAACTAAAAGTCTTACTCATTTTTGTTTATTTGTTTTAAGCAGAAACTGAAGTCATGTTACATTATCCCAAATCTTACATGTATAAAATTAATTGTTTAAAACTAACTGTAACATTGTATTGTTCCATGTTATATTTAATTTTGTTTGGCTTAAGTTCTGTCCTGCTATTACAAAATTTCAAATCAAGATTTTCAGTCATCTAGCATATTAGCAATCCTTTTGGGTGTTGCATCCTTTACAAGTACAGGGAATGTATTCTCAAACAGCTTCTTCTAAGTCACTGACATTTTGAAAAAGAGAGGAAGAAGAAATGCCTGTGTCTACCAGAAGAATCCTGCTCCTGGGTTGACATGAATCTAATTAATTAACAGCTTCTCAAATTAATTTTTAAATCAAGTTAAAATCTACCCAACTGTACCATCATACAGTCCATATACCTTTTCTTTCCCATAATTGTCAAGTGACAGGTTGCCCCGTCAGCATAAAATAAAAACAGCTAACCTTCTAGTTGATTTTCTCTAAAACCGAATTGCCAGTAATTTTGATACAGGAAAATAAGGACGAGTTCGTGTTCTCTAAAACCGAAGAATGAATTTTAGGAACAGCGGAGGTTAAGAGCAGAATATATATATATATAATTTTTATTTTTTTATTTTTTTTATTTTAGAAACATAAAAGTACAAAAACATATTGACAAACAGACACCCATTATCATAGAAAATAGTACAATCACAACTAATCTATAGACAAGGTGATATGGTCTCAACAGTAGTTGTTGCTTTATCCATTGATATCTTCGAATTGTAGATGTATGGACCCATATACAGACATGCAAA
>PVLD010036872.1:0-10761 GCA_004027595.1 Dinomys branickii
AACAAGTGAAGGCAGATACAGGAAAAATAAGAGGGGACTGGACTTTGAAAACAGACTTTTTCCTTTTTGGTATGGGGAATTGAACTTGGGACCTTGCATTTGCTAGGCAGGTGCTTGTGCTGCTGAGCCATATCCCTGGCCCCAGACTTTGAAAACAGAGATAAACACATGAAAGTACATTTTATAATTTGACACTTTTAGCATGGGACTCCAGCAGGAAGACTCATAGTGCAACTCTGACTGAGAAGTGGTGGGTCAGGGAAAAAGCGCACATGCCACTTATGAGGTACACTTGGTTATGGAAAAAAGAAAAGAACACATCAAACTAAAACCACATAGTTTGAGGAAGGTATAGTGTTGGTTGAGACTGCTGATGGAGATAACATTTAAACTAATGAATTTTCTATGCTTTCCTCCTTAGATATGTACTAATTACTTCTTTCTCTATGAAGATGAATAAAATCAGCAAACTTTCTGGTTTTATTTACATACGAAACATGTTTTACTTGGAAGTTGCTGTTGGGATCGTTGCCAACACTGTCCTGCTTCTGTTTCATGTCCTCACCTTTCTTCTGGGGCACAGGCTCAAGCCCATTGATCTGACCATTGGTCACTTGGCCTTTATCCATGTGGTAATGCTCCTAACTGTGGGTTTAATAGCCATGGACACTTTCGAGTTTCAGTATTTGGGGGATGACATCACATGTAAATGTGTTGTCTATTTGTATGCACTGATGCGGGGCCTCTCCATCTGTACCACCTGCCTGCTCAGCATCTTCCAGGCCATCACCCTCAGTCCCAGAAACTCCTGTTTGACAAAGTTCAAACAGAAGCCCCTACATCAGAATCTGTGTTGCTTTCTCTTTTTATGGGTCTTCAACATGTTCATCAGTGGTCGTTTCTTAATCTCCACTGTTGCCACTCCCAATGTGACCTCACACAGATTTATGTTTGTCACTCAGTCCTGCTCCCTTTTGCCCACTAGTTACTTACTCAAATCCGTATCTATCTCACTGCTGAGTTTCCAGCACATGTCCTTTACAGGGCTCATGGCGCTGTCAAGTGGGTACATGGTGCTTCTCTTGTGCAGACATGAAAGGCAGTCCCAGCATCTTCACAGCTCCAACCTGTCTCCAAAAGCATCTGCAGAACAAAGGGCCACCCAGACTATTTTGTTGCTCATGAGTTTCTTTATTGTCATGTACATTTTGGACAATGTTACTGCCTCCACCTCTGCAATGCTGTGGAACTGTGACCCAATTCGTTATTTTCTTCAAATGTTTGTTGGCAACGGATATGCCGCAGTTAGTCCTTTGGTGCTAATTAGTACTACAAAAAGAATGATCAAGTTCTTAACATCTATGTAGGGATAGTAAATGTTTGTTTATTTCATGATGGTTAGTTTCACTGATGATGAACAACTACTTTGAATTTTTATTAGATCATTGGAATATATTTAATTATGCTTTTTCTGTACACATATTTATTTTGATACATGTTAGTAAGAAGTATATAGTAGAGAATTTATCTCTTGCAGGAAATTTCTAATTCTAACCATATTTAGAAGAACTAATACTCTCCTCTCATCTTCAAAGCCTGAAGAACAGGACATGCATTGCCAGTTATCTTAGAGTAGCCTAAGAGGGGAAGAGGAAGAAAGCATTTCAAAAATGCAGAATAAACATTTGGGAGCTTACTGTGGTGATAGTTTTATATGTGTTATACGTGTTGATATTTGTCAGTCTGTGTGTTTTCATATCTACTCTCATTGTATTTCATTGCACTCAAAAACCTTATTGGATAAATTGAAACCAAGGACATAAACCTTGATAAGTAATTTCATTACCTTAATAACTTATTATATATTATGTCTGTGATGTATTTAAGTGTCCTGGGATTGCAAGTAACTTCATATGAGAAAATTAAAACCATTGAATTTGTATGGATTTGGAAAAAAACTTCACAAATCCCACAAAGTAAAAAATTATTATAGTCTTAATTCTCCAGATATAATTCAATATTATCAGTGTATAATAAAGGGCAACAAATTTTGTTGTTTGTTCCCTTACTAAATTTATACACTCATAAAAATCTACATGTAACAAATATAAAAGGAGGTAGTGACAGGCAGAGTATCACATTAATTCCAATCTTTAACTGATTATTTTTATTTGGATACAAAAACAATTAAAAATTGTAACTATCCTTGTATCCTTTTTATAACCTGTCATTTCAATACCAATTTTTGGTATTATTTCCATTTTGAAAAATCAAATTAAAATCATTACTCTTATTCTTCTTGTTATAGCAGCATGTTGGAAGCAACAAAGACTATATATATGCTAAATCCACAATACTTTGCAACTAACCTTTTTTATCTGCGAGAGTATTTCTATGATGCCAGTTTGAGTCTTGTTCCTAAGTATATAGTACTTGAATTCATTGGTGCAGATCATCCTACAAAGCAGCCAGTGTGAAAACCTCTTGCTCTAAATTTTAAATAAATTAAAACAAACATTCATTGAAAAACTGAGGAGTGTTTACAAAAATAATCAAAACTACACAGTTCAAATATGTAGAATTATCTAAAGCTAGGATATTAAGCAAATCAAAGTTGTGCTGACTCTTAGACATTGAGACTTAACTTAAGTAATTTATTCATATTATCTGTAGGGCAGGGTATAGAATTTCCAAGCCCTGATTAGTCCAGTAGCAGTTGGATAGGGAAATTGAGTTTCCACATCAAGCAGATCTTTAAGGAGAGGAATGAGTAGCACGACACCTAGCAAAAGAGATGGCAAAGGTGGGCTTCTGACCTGTGTGTGGTTTTCGTGCAAGTTTTCTTTATCCATGTCCAGTTTTATTTTGATATTTAAGTAGACGCGATTCAAATATTTTTTCTTAGTATACCACAGAAGGAAAGAAGCAACTGAAAATACATCTCAATAATTCCTTTGGTTTCAATTAAGTATATAGAAGTGACTATTTTAATATTACACAACATTTCAAAGTGTAGTATCAGGAGAAGTCAGCGAAAAAAACTAAAACAGAAATTAGAATAACCACATGTGTAATGAATGTAACCAATATTAATGAAGTAAACAGTATTTATGAAAGTTATGAAATTGAAATGCAAATTTGAAATCCTGTAATTTAAAAACTACTGGGTGAGTTCCAGTTCTGCTGTGATATAATCTATACCTCAGGTTAAGTTCATCAAAAATTTTTGATAAAAATTTAGCAAGAATCTATGTGAGAACCCTGAAAAATAAAGAAAAGCAGACCACTATGAAAAAAAGTGAACACATGCATATGTGTGTTATGAAGGTCAGTTTTCCATTTCTTTTCTCTCACACATCTTTTCTCTCTCATGAGAAAAGGTAAGGGAACAAACAACAAAATTTACCTGGCATTGGTAACAGAAATCACTACTCCTGGCCAGAGGAAAGAGCATAATAGGCCCTTAAGGGCCTAAGTCTCTGGAAGGGAACCCCAGAAGGCAGCCAACTAGAGAAAGGGTCTCGAAGGCTGTGTATTTGTTTGTGCCATTGCAAGTGTCTGTATTAACCCAGACTCATATCGGCCAGATTTAAACAAACACAAATAGAAGATTGAAAAGAAGCAACTATGTGAAACAAATAGCACAGAGTGCCTTTTAAAACAAAACCATTCTCCTGACCATTAGGGAAGGACTAAAAACACAGCATAGTACACAGTCCTAAGATGTGATTTAAAATTCCCCAGTATAGAGGAGGATTCAATATGGCTGAATAGAGGAGGAGCCATGTTGGAGCTACTCTGAGAAAATCAACTAAAAGCACAGGTAATTGGAACAAATGGAGGAACATGCATCCTGATGTCAAAATCAATCTGAAATAAGAGATTTGTAGATCAAACAAAACATAGACATAGGCCCTTACGAAATGGCAGATCAGTACACAGGACTGCCAATGGGACTGCCACCTGCATGTGGAGCAGAAACCGCAATTACAGGAAATATCCAAAAAACTGATGGAATGCAATAGTGTGGCTAATTCAAGCTACACAGGACAAATTTGAGATATAAGGCTTCTTGCCACTTTTGCCTTCCTCCATAGAGAGGACAGTGCATCCTGGCCACAAATTCTGCTGGCATGCGTAAGGTAAGTAACCAGGAAACTACTCTCTCCCCAGCAGGCTGCCAGGTTTTGTTTTTTGGTTCTGTTTTGTTTTCTTCGTCACACACCATAATAAATAACTGGAACTTGTAGGGACAGCACGGTTAGGGCCTGCAGTGGGGGCAGTGAAGGTAGTGAGTGGAATAGAGCAGCGCTCCTACCCTGTGACCAGTGGCTCAAGGAAGGGAGGTAGACGCATGGGATTTAAGCAGACCTGGGCCCCAGCAGAGCAGCAAGTGGGAGCTCATCACTCCCCTGGCTAGAGAGCAGACTGAAGCGGGACAGACCAACCTTGGGCTATCTTGACAGCAGTGGTAGGGATGGAGAATTGGCTGATAGCCCCCTGCCCCTCTGTCCCCTGCTGCAACAAGCAGTGTGAGAGGATAAAGATATGTCAGTTACGTGGAACAAAGTATGCTGTGTAAAGACCAGGAGGAGCCAACCATACACAGGACTGGGAACAACTTTGGGCTATCTCTGTGTGAGGATACCATAGCAACTAGGAGAGTGATGTAGAGACAAACAGGCTAAGGAGATGAGGGTAGGTCACGGAAGGACACACAGGAAGTTTCTGGCTGAAGACTAGCTCCAGCTCCCTGATGCAGAGGCCAAAATCGGCCCGGCACCCTAATGCTACTGCACACTTGGTGGGGGTGCCCACTGCAGATTTGGGATCTGATTTGGACACTACCACAGAACTGTGGACACTAGATAAACTTTTTTCCTCTTTGTTAGCTTATCTTGGTTTTCTTTTTATTTCTCTTTATAAGTTTCTACTTTTATTATTTGTTTTTAATTGTTTGTCTTTGTTCTTTCTTTCCTCAACTGTCTTTCTTGACTTTTTATATTTTCAAGAGAGTCTCTCCGGTTCATGTTGATATTCTATTACTTTCTCCTTCGCTGTCTCTTGTCCTCTTATTAGGTGTCCCAAAGCCTGAGTGGTCATATTTTATTCTCTATCCTAGTTTCTACTATACTGCTCTTCACTTATCTCTCTTCTTTGTCCCCTATTGCTCTTAAATTTCCCACTACTCTACTAAGGGGAAACTCATTGCATACAGGTTCATGATTTTTTGTTGCATTTTGTTATGACTGTAGATCTTGCTTCTGTGGTTAAAGGTGCGAAATTAATGGCACAGTTTGTTAGTTTCTGAGCTGTGCTTGATGATATTGCTATTGCTAATTGTACTAGATTAGCCAGCATGTCATACCTGTTGTAATCTCTTGTTCTCTCTTGTATGACAACACTGTGATTGTCTGGGTTCATAATCATCACCACAGTCCAGTATCAAAGGACTGGGTCCTGAGTCAAATAGATAGCAACTTCTCATCCCTGATAAATTTGGAAGGTAGGATCTTTGGAAAGACACAAAGAGCCAGCTACACCTCGAAGAAAGCTCTAAGGGTAGATATTTCCTAGGGAAGCCTCAATACTAGGGATAAAGCTACCTACCATAAGCAATTTATAAGCATCAACACAGAAAAAATTAAAACAAAACAAAATAATAAAATAAAATATCAAGATGCAGAATCAAAGTTCAACCCCAGACCTTTAGCCCACCCAGGACAAGTCCAGGGGACAAGGACATAGAGGAAATAAAAAGCCACTCACCTGAAACTTCTGAAATGAGTAGCAGCAGAAATAAAAAGAATGGATGAATGAGGCTACAGAGAAAATAGATCAGAAATAATCTCTCAGGTAAAAAAGAGATGATGATCAAAATGAGGGACCTGCTGAGTGACTCCAGAGTGGCCACACATAAAAAAGAAGCAGAGAAGCTTAGGAAAATGATACAAACCATGAGTGCCTGCTATAGGAAAGAAATGAAAGCCGTGAAACAGATTCAAACAGATATCCAGGAGATTAAAAATTCCATTAAAGGATGTACAACCAATAGCACTAGGATATCAAATCTAGAAGTCAGGATTGTGGTTAGCAACTGCAAAAAGAAAGATTTCTTAAAAATAGCAAGGACTATGAAAAAATCAATCCAGTAGCTGGAAGATGAGGCAAAGAAGAACATAAGATTGGTCAGAGTCAACGAGAAAGTACGAGACAGTGCAAACAACAAAAAATTTCTGGTTACAGAAGTAATTGCAAAAAATTTCCCAAACATGGTAAAAGAATTGGACATACAAATAGTTAAGCATAGAACTCCAATTAGTCATGACCAAAGTAAATCTACACCGAGGTATATAATAATCAAAATTCCAGAAATTCATCACAAGAACAGAATATGAAAAGCTGCTAGAGAAAAGAAAAATATCACATATAAAGGAAAGGTCAGAATCACAGTAGAATTATCAACACAACATCTTAAGTCAAGGAGAATTTGTAATGCTGAAAGAAAGTTCTGAAAGAAAACAACATCCAACCTAGATTGATATTTCTAATCCGCCCCATGGATACTCAGGTCTTTTTTGTCAGTAGCACCCATTTTTTTAAATCATAGTAGCTTAGAGTATAATTTCAAGTCAGGCATTATGATACCCTCTGACTTGCTTTTGTTGCCAGAATTGCCTTTCCTATTCTATGTCTCTTCAGGTTCCAAATGAATTTAGGATTGTTTTCTCTAATTCTGTAAGACGTAGTGTTGTCAATTTGATCCAAACTGCATTAACTCTGTGTAACAGTTTTGGAAATATGGCCATTTTCACTATAGTGATTCATCCTACTCAAGAGCAAGCGGTATCTTTCCATTTTCTGACATTCTCTTAAAACTCCTTTTTTCAGAGTACTGCAGTTTTCAGTGTAGAGGTCTTTCACATCCTTCATTAGATTGATTCCTAAGTATTTCATTTTTTAAGGCTACTGTGAAAGGTGTTTCACTAATTTCTCTCTCAGGAAGTTTTTTATTTGTGTATAGGAAGGTTTCTGATTTTTGAGTGCTGACTTTTTATCTGGCTACACTACTGAAATTGCTTTTTAAATCTAGTAGGATTAATGGAGTGTTTGGGATCTTCTATGAAGAGTATCAATAGCCTCAAACACAGCCTAGAAAATGAGAAAGTGAGGTAAGCATTAGGCAGCCACCTCCAACTATATGAACTGGATTTGTGGTTATGGCAAAATAAAAAAACGGGAAAATTATATGCATTATGTGAGTCATTCATATGTCAATTTTACTCTCAGGAGTGAAAATTTTAAAGGAGTTACAGAAAAAAATGGAGAAGGAGAAGAATTGGAAGAGATCAGAAGTAAGGCTGGAGGCAAAGGGGAATTATGCTAACTTGGGAAACAGGTGTAGAAGACACGAAGTAAAGAGGGAAGGAGGAAGTATAAGGAAGAGCAGAACAGAACAGAACAATGACTGTAAACAGGCTGGGAACCATGCTCACATTGATATTAAAAAAAAAGATCAAACAATGAAGGAGAGAAGAAACCACCACAACAACACAAACAAATGAGACAGAGAGAAAAGGAAAAAGAAAAAGTCCACTTCCAGGTTTGTCTGTGCTGTCACTGGTAGACAGCATGTGGAGACAGAGTCCAGACCGGTGTTGATTTATCTCAGGCAGCCAGGAGTAGCTTTATAGCAGGGTAGTGGCTAAATTCAATGAGCTTGAACTTTTATTTCTGTGGATGTTCAGGCTGTATTCTGGCCGTGGTGGCTGAGAGCAGACCCACTCATCCTGCAGCCATAAGTGCACATTCCACTTGCTTAACCTCAGTTGGGAGCAGATAATTGGCTTCCAGCCAATCATTCTGTCCTGTGGGATGACTGAGGCCTCAGTGTTCATCTCCAGCGAGTGCAGTTCTTCACATCCACTGCTCCCTTCCTCTGCTGCATCTCTCTGTGGAGGCCTCTGGTGCTGCTAGCAGTTGCCACGTGTCTGCAGGACTGAACTGCTCCTCCCAAGCAGTGAGTCCCCATACAGGGAGAAGACTGTTGCCAACTTCCTTCTTTGTTGAAGTTTCTCTCTTCACTCTCGCCACCGTAGGCACCAGTTCTCTCTTCAAATCCTTGCTGGGGCCAAGGGGCACACTTCCCTCCGTTTTTAAAACATCCCTCATGCTGCAGTATTCCGGTGTCTGTATGGCAAATCTGAGAGAGGCGCTTTCTCTGCAGCTTACCACTCTGCCCTCTTCCCAGATGTCCCCAGATTTTTTTTTTTTAATCTAAAATGTCCTCAAAAAACTCTCATGTGTCAAGAGATGAGATTTTTTAAAATGATTGGTTCATGCGGCTGTTGTGCTTGTCAGTGGATTAGTCTATTGAGGCGTTTATCTCTGGATGTGCTGCTAATAGGTGGGACTCTGTTTTAGGTGTGTCACTAGCTGTGTGACCAGGAAGGGAGTATTATTTTCCTCATCTCCTTCCTTCTCTTATTGATTTCTGGCTGCCATAGTTTTAGCAGATTCCCCTCAACTGATCCTTTTACCAGTTTGCTTCCAACAGTCTCTGCTGCCAGCTTCTCTCCACCTGGCCTTTCTACCGTGGCAATTCTGCGTTGGAGCCATTTGACTGTAATGAACTGGACCCTCTGAAACTGTGATTCCAGATAAATTTTCTGTCTTTAATATCCATATGTCATGTATATTTTTCTATGGATGGGAAAATGACTGATCCAGAGATGATTTTATTTACTTTGTATTACTTGTTCTTACCATATAGAAATTGCTATTAATTTTGTTTGTCAAATTTGTAACCTGCAACTGTACTTTATGTTGTCAGTACTAAAGTTTCTTGGTGGCATCCTTAGAACTTTCAATATAGAAAACAATGTCATCAGAAAAATTAAACTTCTTCTTTGTCTATATGGGTGGCTTTTGTTTTAATTTACGTTTTCTTATCTAATTTCTCTGGCTAGGACTTCCAATATCATATTGAGAAGTCACCCTTTCATGTGAAATTAGAAGTGAGTTTGCATTGTGTGTAATATATACCATCTGTACTTTCTTTTCATGCTTTACAAAATAAACACATATTTTATTTCCTTTCTTCCAATACCTTGTTGAAAAACATGTGGCTTTACCTTTTCTTACTATAGTATAACACATTTCCAAATTTTCATGTGTTGAACCATCCTTGTATCTATGGGACAAAACCTCACTGGTCATGATGTGTAATCCTGCTATTGTGCCTCTGAGTTGAATTTCCTAGAATTATCTTGAGAATTTTCACAAGTAAGTGTTAAATGATGAAATCATCTATTAATGAATAGAAGGCTTTGATATCATCAAAATATTCATAATATCCAAAATGACCTAAAGATTCTGTGTGACTTGAGTAAAAATTTTCAGAGATATAAAGGAATAGAAAATTTATTTAAAAGTGGAAAGCATCCAGAAGAGATCAAGCAGTCTCTAGCAAAAGATCAAAATTCAGAGCTTCACATTCCCTGATTTGATTACAAAGCTACTGTAATTAAAACACTATTACACTAGCATGAAAACAGATACATCTTCTGTTTAAACAGCACAGAATGCCCAAAAATACATCGCAGTCTTCATAGTTTGCTGATTTTTGATGCAGGTGATGAGGACAAAACAGTGAAAGACAGTTTCTTTTGTAAGTGGTGATGGGAAAAGTAGATGTCCTCATATGGAAGAAGATTGGACTCTTATTTCACATCACACACAAAAATCAGGTCAAAATACAGCCAAGGCAAAATCGGTAAGATTTGAAAGTTTAAAGCTATTAGAAGAAAACATAAGTACAAAGAATCAGAAAATTCTTCAGATTGATTATTGGAATAGGGTGCCAAATCACGGGCAACAAAAGCAAAACTACACAAATGGGATTACATCAAAATTATGATTCTTCACAGCAAGGAAAAAATACAAGGATGATAAAACCCACTGATTGGTTGAAACCACGTATAAGCACTGTATCTGATGAGCAGATAACATGTACTAGTAAAAATTTTAAAAAATAAATAAGGCAATCACAAAAAGACAAATACTGCAAACATACCCTAATAAAAAAGACAAGTACTATATATCTCCACTTATGTCACACACTCATGGTAGTCAGACTCCAGGGGCCAGGAAGAAAATGATGGATTCCAAGGTTTCTGGGCCGGGAGAATTGGCCAATTGCTTTTTAATGGACACAAAGCTTCATTTTTTAAGCTGAATAGACATGTGCAACAGATGGTAATGCTGTTCACCCAAGCCAGTGAATCTACCTAAAGATGCAGAATTGTATACAAATAAAATGCTAAGGTACATTTACTCCATTAAATCAAAATAAATTTTTGAAAATTTTAGTTTTAAAGGTGGAAAAATAATGGCTGGAATGTGAAGTACCCCTACTAGCACTATCAATGATGCAACCATTTTGGGAAAGATACTTGGCAGTGGGAATGACTGAGATGCACATTTGCATGACCCACAGCCCAGCAGTCCTGCACTAGGGAGGCACACAAGAGAAGTTCTGAGGCATGTCCTCCAGAGAAAGCGTCACAAATGTCTTCCACAGCATTGCATGGCATTTTCCAAGATGACTGATGGACCTTCTAAGGAGACTGAGGACAACAAGATGGCTTTCATCACATGTCAGTGTGTGGATTTTTGGACTTCCAGTCCCCTAGAACTTCAGAAAATAAATTCCCTTTCTTTGTAAGTTCTCTAGTCATTATAATTTTGTTATGGAAACAT
>PVLD010036873.1:0-10677 GCA_004027595.1 Dinomys branickii
ATATATATATATATATATATATATATATATATATATATGTGGAATAACTGATGTGTTGATATCTATAGTATTAATGGTGTAATGTTTGATTCAGAGTAACTACAGGTGTGTGCTTGGATCCATGATTTATGTAGAATAGAGTAGCACTGCGATTGTGAGGTACAATAGTTGTTTACTTAGAAAAGAGCTCTTTTCCTTCAATAACTCCAAAATGAACATAGTAACTTCACACTGAGACATTTTGAGCCCTTTAAAAATTGTTTGAAAAATCTTCCTTGATTACCTGGTTTGCCAGGCTGTGCAGGAACTTGAGCTCCTCCTGCCTCAGCCATTCAGAGTGCTGAGACGATAGCTGTCTGCCCCTGCTCCAGGCACGAAGTGTTTTCATTAATTACATAGGACGGCCATTTCCATGTTATTGGTGTTCTGTTGGTAGTTTTGATTTCTCCTATAATACATTAATGTCAGAGCTTAAAACCTGTACAATATATTTTTTCTTACTATGAAATAGAACTCAACATCTTCACACTGAGCAACATTCTCAGGCCTTTTTTATTTTGAGACAATCCTGCTCAGTCCCCCAATTGCCCAGACTGAGCTCAAACTTGCAGTCCTCCTACCTCAGCTTCCCAGGTTGCTGGGATTCCAGGCCCGCACTCCCATGCTGAGCTGTAATCTTATAATGTTTGTATTTCAGAATCAATTGTGATTTTTCTATAGCCTAATATGTATTTTTAAAATATTAAAGTAACATTTAAAATACATGTAATAAATAATCTCTCTGGGGTACAGTTTTCAGAACTCTGTTTTAGAGCTACTGATTCTGTTGCTTCTTTTATCCCCTTATTTCCTCTGAAGAGCCCCACTGTGCTTCTATTCCTGCATGTTTCCCTGCGTGTTTAGTGCTTTTAACCATTTATTTCTTTTTGCAATAAGTTTGGAAGATCGTTTTCCTCTGTGTCCTGTGTATTCCTGTCCAGCAGGGGGAGCAGGCTTTATAAGAACTCTGTTTTGAGCCTCTGTGGCCCTTTTCATTTTCCCTTGCTCTCCTTGAATCTAGAGCAGGCAGAAGAGCTACAGCTTTGACCTCATTTCCTGCCCTCTCGTAGCTCTCCGTCACCCACCAGTGGCTTTTCTGCAGGATGCACCGAGCAACTAAAGTAAAGTGGCCTCCCTGGGTGATGTATTGCACGCCAGGAGTCCCACAGCTAGGGAGGCTGAGGCACTGCGATCATGATGAAGTTGAGTTCGGTTTGCCTTACGCATCTAGATCCTGACTCAAAAACAGGGAAGAAAAACAAGTTCTTCAAGGATCATTTCATGGAGTACTTGAAAAAAATTTTTTTGGAAAGGCTTTGTGAGACCATATGACAAACTGACAATGCGCGTTGACTTCCTTCACAGGCGCTGGCCGTAAACACCGAGGAGGATGTTCACCAGGGCTTCCAGTCGCTTCTTGCCCAAGTGCACAGGCCTGGCACTCCGTTCTCCCTCAGCGTAGCCAACAGGCTCTTTGGAGAAGAGAGCTACCAATTCCTCTCGGTGAGTGCAGTCTCAAGAACAGGAAAAGTTGATTTAAAATATCCGGTGGCCCAGAGCTCAAGCGGAGGACCCCAGAAAACTTGAGAAACTGATGTGGAATATTTTTTTAAAAAGGAGGACAGCTCCCTAAGGGTGCCATCTCCTAGACTCAGAATGAGGTCTTCTAAGAGCCATGTATGCCGGGTGTAAGCTATCAAAGGACCAGGTGTACTCAGAACGCTGGGAAGCTTGCTGACCAGCTCCATGGCCTCACCAGTGTGTGTCTGTTCACAGTCGTTTCAGGAGTCCTGTCTGCACTTCTACCAAGCTGAGCTGGAGCAGCTGTCTTTTACCAAAGCTCCAGATATGTCCAGGAAATACATCAATACTTGGGTATCCAAAAAGACTGAAGGTCAGCATGATCGCTTCCTTCTGCTCCTTCCTCTCCCCACCTCTCCTCCTGAACCCTCCTCTCTGTTTCTTCTCCGCTGGCCTCTTTTCCTCTCACTCCCCGCCCTCTTCCCCCTTCTTTCCCATCCTGCCCTCTCTAACGTTCCCATCACAACACACTTTCACTGGCCTGAAGTGCTCCCGTGTCAGGTGCCCCCACGTGAGGGGGAGGGGGATGGACGGAGCTTCCTGATCACTGTCTCAGTCGCTTCCGCCTCACTGCCCCACCAGGCCCAACGCCCACAACTGGAAGAGCGAGAGGCTCAGTTCGGCTCTCAGTTTCCGAAGTGAAGTCAAGGGTGGCTGAGCCCAGGGCAGCAGTGGGTGGGGGAGGCCATCCAGGGAGGACGCTGCTGAGCCCTCAGTGCCCGGGAAGCGGACAGAAGGGAAGAGCCCAGGGCAGGAACGGCCTTTACATAGTACAGCTCCCGTCCTAGGGACTCAGCACCAACATGGCCTTGCCTGATCACACCTCGTGAGCTAGAGCAACCCATGGCCAATCACCTTCCAGAACCCCGGCTCTGCAGTCCCGAGGCTCTTGGGGGCCGTCTAGGTCTAAGCCATAATCTTGGGGTCTAAGCCCTAACCAGCCTGTTTAGAGGATCCAACAGTGATCTCTCTTCCCTGAGCTCCCAGAAGCCCCTCCTGGGCCTGTGAGCCACTGCCTCCCTTTGGCCCCTGTTCTGTCCGCCTCTCACACTGACTCCTCGCTGGCCAGTGTTAGCTCTGAGTGTGAGCATGCAGCCTTAGACCACACACTGCACTGAACCCCTGATGGACTGCAGTCCCCGCCCAGCGCATCTCTCATGTCCTTGCTTGATCTCTAAGCTGCCCTTTGTTTCTCATACCCTGTTCTCCTTGAGTGACTCAGAAGCCTGTCACGTCCTCGGTTTGGTGGGTGCTCCCCTGGGGTCCACCTGCGTGAACACCACTCCTCAGAATTTAATTCATAACATCCTAACTCAGCTAGTTTGAAATCATCACGTTTGAGTCCGCCAGGATGCTGTCCTAGACTTTGTCCATCATGTGTTTGTAAGGTGCCACTGAATGTAGTCTCTGCTTTTCCCAAAAGGCAAAATTGAGGAGTTGTTGGCAACGAATTCAATTGATGAGGCCTGCAGGCTGGTTCTCATTAACGCTGTCTACTTCAAAGGAAGGTGGGAGGAACCGTTTCCAGAGTGCAACACAATGACAATGTCTTTCAAAATAAACCAGGTACAGAGAAGCTTTCAACAAAATTATTTCATAAGAAATGAATAAAAGAATTTAACTTTTTAAAGGTGTAAGTGGTTCAAAATTCTCTGAAACAATGTATTTCTGAACCGATTTTTAAACTCAGTAGAACAAAATTATAGGAGTGAAGAATATTTGCTGCTTGTACGTTTTTCCATAAATGATTGTTCTTCCTCTCTGATAATTTATGCCGCATCTACTGCTGCAACCTCAGTCTGGAAACTGAAGATTTTCCTTTACATAATAGCTGCCTAGACAGAAACAAAAAAGTGTTATGATTTTCTGATACACCTATGGGGCACTCAGTAACGTCCAGGAAAATGTGAAAACATATATTGTTAAACAAGTAATTTTTAAATTAATACAAGAATTCATTTAATTATTATTTAGCTTAAAAATTATTAATGCAATATTTGAAACTTACAAACATTAAAACACAGTGGCAATGACCTAAGTCCTGACATTTTTAACTTAATTCAAGCGGAGTTAAAATAATTTGACAGGTCTTACAAGCCCTGGAGAAACAGACAACTACTTGGGATGTGTACATATGCCCTAGTGCCCTCCGCTTAGTCCTTCACAGAATGATGCATTTATTTTTCATTCTATGAGTGTGGGGAATCTCAGAGCCAAACGGTGCCAACTGCAAAATTTGGAGCTTCCCATTGAATTCGGCTGGCCAGGATGCCTCCCCAGGCTGCTCCTGCCTCTGCCCACACTCCGTAACTTCGCATACTGACAGGAAGTGCTGGGTGAGGTTTCCCCACGGGTTACCTAAAGCACAAACATCACTTCCATTGTGGGCGTGCTGGAGCACTCAGGCAGCTTCTTTGGTGAATTTTCTTGCGCCATGGAGACTCCGTGTGACACGTGTGTCCCTCTGCTTACCCTGTCAGAAGGAGCAGAGGCCCGTGCAGATGATGTTCCAGGAAGCCACATTTCCTTTCGCCCACGTGAGGGAGGTGCGGGCCCGGGTTCTGGAGCTGCCCTACCAGGGCCAGGAGCTGAGCATGGTCGTGGTGCTCCCAGACGCAGGCGTGGACCTCAGCACGGTGAGACAGGGGTCTGTGTGTGTTTGCTGTCCTTCCCCTCTGGTGACATCTCTGTGTCCTTTCCTACAAGAACCTCACTGGAACGCACTCCTGCCCTTGGCCCTGAGTCTGTGCCCCTCTCTACTAAAAGCCATCCAGTGTCCCACCTTGTTGTGCTCAGCAATGAGCCCCCTGGGAAGACAGCTGGCTGGGATGTTAAACTCAGCAGCACTAATGACTAGAGGGACAGAGCTGAAGAGTAGAAGATGCTTCCTTTTTTAGGAGGAAAAAGGAGAAGATGGAAGCTGCCCCAGAGAGGACATGTGGCCTGGAAGAATTAAAGCTTGTGGGCCTTTGTCGCTGGCTTCTCTCACGATGTTTTGGGAGGCCCTCATGAGCCCCCGGAACTTGTTATAATTAGATTGGCTCCCTGGGTGTCCTTGGCACAAATGAGGCAAGGAAACCTATGTGGACATTCCTTTAGTGGACCCCATCTGACTTCTTTGTGTCCCTTTGTCCTTCCAGGGCCTCATCTTGGGGAAGAGCAGGTGATTGGTTGGGAGGAGCTTTCTAGAAGGTCAGCTTGGAGTTAGTAGGCGATGTGTGTATCTGTTGTAGTAACACAGCAACCCCGCGGTGGAGTAATACCTGTGCACATGCACAGGTGAGGGGACACACTGTGGGCTCTGAGCAGGACTTCTCCCTGAAGCAGGTCCACCCGCACGCACTGTGCTGGGCCGGGAGGACACTGTGCCGCCTCTGTGCACCTGGCCCCGCTGTGCTCTGCCTCTGCTGTCTGTCCCATGTGTGCTCTCTGTGCCGTTACATCTGGTTTTCTTTTTTCTCTTATTCCTTGTCCTTGTAACTGTGTCCAGGGGCCTTCCTCTGTGAAGCTTTAACTCTTTCTAGCCACGATTAGCTGGAAACCCAAAGAGGGCTTCACGCTGTTCTTTCCCAGAAGACAGACCTGTTTCCCTACAGCCTCAGGCCGTGCCCTGCTGGCTCACAACCACAGCCCTTTGTTCTTTACTCACCAGCAATGGTTTATCTGCTCCAAAACTAAGCCTGCTGCGGAAACACAAAAATCTCAGAAAGCCCAGAGTGCCACGGAGCACAGCTGCCTGGCAGAGACCCTGGTCTGCAATGGTGGAGATGCGGCCCCATCTCCTACCTCAGGACGCCGCACCTGTGGTGGTATCGCATCTCCTGGGAGCAGGTCAAGCCAGGACCTCCCAAGCTTCCAGGCAGCTGTAGGGACAATGTAGACAGTGGGCACCACCTGCCTGCCAGAGGAGGGTGGTTTTCCCCAGGGTGGGACTGTTGTGGACGGGCACTGAGGTCTGAATATGAAAGTGTAATCTCGGTTTTTCAGGTGGAAAAAACCCTCACTTTTGAGAAATTCCAAAGCTGGACCAGTCCAGAGCACATGAAGAAGACCGAACTGGAAGTTTTCCTTCCGAGATTTACACTGCAAGAGGATTATGACATGGTCTCTGTGCTGCAGGGTCTGGGCGTGGTGGATGCCTTTCATCCTGGCAAGGCTGACCTGTCTGGGATGTTGGCCGACAGCAGCCTGTGTGTGTCTAAGTTCGTGCACAAGAGTGTGGTGGAGGTGAACGAGGAAGGCACAGGGGCTGCAGTGGCATCAGATTGTGAAGTTTCTTTAGATTGTGCAAGATGTTTGCCAGTGTTCCGTGCTGACCACCCCTTCCTGTTTTTCATCAGGCACAACAGCACCAACAGCCTGCTCTTCTGTGGCAGGTTCTCGTCTCCGTGAGGGGCGCACTCCCTGTGCACTCAAACAGTTCCTCTGCATCCCCAAACCCCATCCAAACTCCATGAAGTTGGCTCATTAGAAAAGCCAAGTGCGGCCTATGGGCAGATTGGCATGCATCTGACCCTCTGTCAGTGTAGCGCACCACGTACATGCTCCTCTCTTCCCACACTGCACTGACTTATGCCTCTTGACCAAGATCTTGGGACATCACACCGCTGTATTGAGTGCCAAGTGCACAACAGATCCTGGGGTGGGACCTACAGTTTTCCCGGATGGTCACAAACACCTCTCACACTCACAATGCGAGCTTCCTATTGTACTCACAGTGTGCCTCCTAGTTCCTCCAATCCTCTCACACACGTGCCTGAACCTGACCTTCTAAATAGCAGTCCACGCCGCTGGGTATTATTCCCGTGACAGTTTTCCTTGTGACTGGACTTTGTAAAGAAGTGCACATCTGAATTATATTTTATTGGACATTTTATTGGACATTTGCTGTTCACCAGGTCTGTGCAGCACTGTGTTCGGCCCTGGGACAGGGTCAGGCTCTTTCAGCAGCTGCTTTTATGGTCTGTGCCCAGCTCACACAGCTGTCGTGACAAGCAGGTTGCACTATTTAATATCTTCAGTCTTGTAGAAGTGGCAAGTTTATCCGTGTGATTTGATTTTTCCATGTCCAAGCCCAGCAGTTAAATTCCATTCAGCACTGAAAATTCATTTCAGACATCATCTTCTTCAGGATGCTTTTCTCCAGAACTTAATGTGCATCTCTGAACTTAAATTGCAGTTGTTTGTAGCGTTTACTCTATTTATTAATCTTCTGTCCTCTTAGGAAGTCCGCACCCAGACCTCGGAGTCCCCAGGAAGATTCCATCTCACCTGTGTGTCGCTTGTAGTTCAGTGATAAGTTACTCATCATATACAAGCTCCAGCTGCTTTCAGTGGTCAGATATCACCAGCTTTATTGGGCTCTTTCTGTTTATGAAATTTACATAATAAAGTTGGCTATCTTAAGCAGTGTGTTCAGTGTGTTGTGTAACCACCACCTTTATCCAGTTCCAATAAGTTTTCATTACCCAAAAGGGAAACTGTCTGCTAAACAATGAATCCCCATTTGTTGCTCACTGCAGCCCTGGACACCCCCGTTCTGCTTTCTCTTTCATGCAAAATTATGTACCATTGAGGGAGTGGATTATGCTTTAGGGAAAGGGTCCTTCACTTTCCAGGGCTTGAGCTTCTTCAGCACTCCACTGGAAGTGTTTTACAGTGAGAACACATGCACCACAGATGGCAGGTAATATTTGGGAGGCATCGACGGTCTACCCAGGAGCCTCCCTGGACCCAGTGGGAGGTCTGTTTCTCCCAGCTCCTTGGAGGAGGAAGGCCGTGGGTTTGGACCAGGATCTAGACAGGAGCAGTCTTCCTAGTCTGTTTCACCTGACACTTAAACCCTAGTCTGTTCTGGGAACTTCTGTAAGTTTCTGGTGAAAAGTTTCTTTTTTTTTTTTTGCTCTCTTATGTGTCCCCTGGGGCCATGTGAGACGATTTTTCTGTTCTTTCTTGCTCTGGTCACCATGCTTGTCTGGTGTAATAAATCCATTGGACAGGTGTTCTCACCCTGTGTGACTGTGCCTCTCTGAGGACATTTCCCACCCTCTCGGGACGTTGTTGGTTGTCATAAACACCGGCTTTCTCCTGGTGTCTCGTGCATGAGGCCACAGCACAGGCCCAGGCAAAGAGTGATCTGGCCCCAAATTCCCATGTCAGCACAGCTGCAGTTGACAAATCCTGGGCTAGCCAACGAGAGGAGCTCATTGCTGGTGTAGTGTGCGGTGCTGGGTATTGAGGGAGGGCCTTGCACTTGCTGGGTGAGCTCCCCGCCCTCAGCTCCACCCCCAGCCCAAGGTCCTTCCCTATGGATACCCTCAGAATTATCAGCATGGAAGTTTGTTTGGAGGTAGATCTTTGCAGGAATCCAGAGGGTCTTCCTCAAAGCTGCCAGGTTTACTTTTGGTACCAGGCTCTATGTGACCCCCACGGACACACTCCGCTCCTACCCACATTTATCCTTACTTCCTCTAATAAACACATCAGCCTCACGGTGCTCTTAGCTGAACAGGCAGTCTTGGAGGAACCAGCATCCTTTGGTGGAGAGTAACTAGCACAGTGAGCAAAAGGAAAAGAAACTGGAAGGACAGTGTGTTTCTTGGACTAAACTGTATACAGGTTTCACGTTTAAACATACAATTCTAAATTCTTGATGGCTTCTAAACTATGTCTTTCTCTCATCATTTCTGACAAGTCCCCCCTCGGGTGGAGACTCCAGTGTGTGCTCCTCCTGTGCCCGAGCCTGCCCGAGCCTGCCGCTCTCCCTTGGAGCCCCCAGGAGCTCAAATGGAGCTCAGCTCTCTGGGCTCCTCCTGACCCAGCTGTGCCCCAGCCTGTGGCCCCCGCACTGCACCCTCAGGCCTTCAGCTTGATGCTGAGAATGGGGCAGCAGAGGGAGGGAAGGGCAGCTCTTAGAAAGTTTGGCCCAGGAGTGGACAAGCAGGCAGTTAGAGCTTTTGGTGGTAAGAGGTGGGAAAGCAAAGCAGGCTGTTAAATCTGCCAGGAAGCCCCTGTGGTTCTGGAGGGACAGGGTGGCTGGCCTGGGAAAATTGGATGAGATGAGTCCAAGCACAGATGCGGCAGATCTGACCAAGAAATGACCACAAACTTCAAGGTCTCTTCATTGTAACTTCTCTGCATAATAAAATTCCCACTAGAGTGGAACACAACACACTTATAAGCACTTTGGGGGACCAGGCTGATAGAACTGAGACCCACATGGAACCAGACCAGAACTTGTGACACAGAGAAGTCTTTATTGGGCAGGGAGTAGCAGACAACCTAGCTGACCAAGGCAGCCCCAAGCTGAGCAAAGTGTGGGCTTTTTAAGCTCTTTTTTGGGAATTGGGGGGTGACCACAGGCGAGAATAGTCCCAGTAGGGGGAAAGTGTCCACAGGCAAGAACAGCCCGAGCAGGGGTCGGTTGTTTGTGGGTCAGAACAACCTGAGTGGGGTGGGTTGTCAGTCCTGCCAAAGAGGATGAGGTTGGCTTCTGGGGCCGAGGGGAACTGAAGTGGAAAGGTGAGGAGGGAAAAGTATTGTGTTAAGTTTTCCCACGAGGGGGGCTGGCTGTCTTCTGACTTATCACAGACCCTCCTGTGCCTCCACAGGAACTAGACTGCATTTTGCCCAGAGATTCCTGTCCCTTTGGAGAAAATGTGAGTAGTTAATGTCTTTCCTTTGAGGCTCTGCAAGTTGAGAAGGAGGTAATGTTCCTCACCTCTTCCCTGGGGCGGCTTATGGGAGAGCCAGTGTTACTTCTTTTCTCTAACAAATTTTCCAATGAACATTTTTGCCTGTAAATCTGTGTTGTTGTCTCAGTTTTCATCTCCATCATCACTGACACAAGGACCCCTGCTAGATGGTGACAGTGACAAGTTCTCAACATAGTGTCAAGCACACGGGCAGTGTTCAGTTGTTTTAGTATAAACTCAATTAATATGCAGCATGGCCTGTGTGCAGTCTTTTATAGAGGAGACCCATCACAAAGAGGAAAATATTTTGAAAGATGTGGAATCCTTTGTACGATCTGCCCCAGCTCAATACTTTTCCCTTTAAAGCCATTTAAGGAACCTTATCATGCAGATCTTGGCAAAATGTCCTTTCCTAAAGATATGGAACACTCCAGAAGTGCCCATGATGATGTCACAGGAGTGTGCTGGTGAGAAAGGCAACAGGAGACAATGGGTGGGTGTGGCCTCTACAGTGTTGCTTTGTGACTATTCTTGGATGCCTATTAGGGATTTTGAACTGTTTTCAAGGCAGTAATATGGCTGTTACTTCTCTTGAAGTTTTTGACCTTGATGGAGATATTTGGCAAAATAGTTTGAACTAATGTTAGGGTCTCAGATTCTTTTCATTTTAGCAGTTTGGAGAAATCCCCAAAATGTTTCCTATCTGATGCTTTGTTTATATTCCATTTTGCTGGGTCTTTAGAACCAACCACAAAGGAAGCATTTTTTATATACACCATGAATTCCTAAAAATAATAAAGTAGGAAATATTTTTCAATGGGAGAGATAAACAATTGATTTGAAGATGCCTGGATTCTTAATCTGTTTCTGAATAGATTTATGGCCTGGATTCTTAATCTGTTTCTGAATAGATTTATGCCCCTTAGTTGTCTTTAGTGGGAGAAGTTTTTTTTTTAAACACAATTTTGTATGCATTTTTTTCAGCTTTGAACAATTCTGTCTCTAGCATAGGTGATATTATTTGGATTAATGTGAAGTTTCTGGTAGATCTCGGAGGACACTCTCAGACAGCATATTAGGTTTTTTAGTTTATTATTTTGTCCAGGTTGGCCTTCCACTTGTAAGCTCAAGTCTCAGCCTTCCCAGTAGCTGGAACGCCTGCCACATTCATGGCCAGCTTACAACAGAAGGTCCTATTCTGCATGAGCACAGATGCCTGGGCAGCATAGTGAGACCCTGTCCTGAATCAACAAGCTGTATTTTGTGCCAGGTTCAAAACTGGTTGTTCCTGTACATTTCACCAGGTTCTCCTCTTCCAGAACAAAACCCACTAAAACCAATTCTCTAAGTAGGCCACTATTTA
>PVLD010036874.1:0-10651 GCA_004027595.1 Dinomys branickii
TGTCTGACTAAATTTGCATGTCTGTATATGGGTCCATACATCTACAATTCGAAGATATCAATGGATAAAGCAACAACTACTGTTGAGACCATATCACCTTGTCTATAGATTAGTTGTGATTGTACTATTTTCTAGGATAATGGGTGTCTGTTTGTCAATATGTTTTTGTACTTTTATGTTTCTAAAATAAAAAAAAAAATAAATAAATAAATAAATAAATAAACCATCAAAAGGTAGTAGAAAACCTAAGAGACAACAGTTAGCGTTTCTGAGCCAGAAAGAAAAGATAGTCATATTCAAGTTGATAAAAATTAAAAACCCTTTACACTGCAAAAGGCTAATGCTAGACTCAGAGAAGTGTTTTCAAGAGAAAGAACAGCTAATGCTGGCTAACCACCACAGTGCACAGAAAGCCTACGCACGGGCAGTGACGTGTGGGAAGTTGCGTGGCACCATGAGGACAAACCCACTGAGCCAAGGCCTCGAGCACGCTCTAAGGCACTGACAGTTAGGGAAGTACAAATTACAGTGAAGAGGTAACCACCTGACAGTCAATCAGATACGAGAAAAACTAGAGCCCAGTAAAATCAGTTGTCAGCAGGATGAGGGGGAAAAATGTGAATTGTTTACAGCTGTTTTGGAAGGCAATTTGATAAATGTTTTTACACAAAAAATACACAGGCACTTCAACCAACAAACTGTACTCCTGAGAAACAACCCCATAAAAATAAAACCACCAGTAAAATGTTTACTGTAGCACTGCTTGCACTGTGAAAAACAAGAAACAAAAATGAGTTCCTAGTAATAAGGCAATAAACAATAATACTCCTCTACTGTACAATATTAAGCAGCTGTTAAATAAGATGAAGCCAAGTTACCCATATGCCTCCATCAAAACCCCTGACAGGACAGTGTACGTGCCTAAGCGTGACCGGGAAGAGGGGTTCGAAGACCAGCGTGCAAGGGCAGCCAGCTACCAGCTTGCTACACTGCATTCCCTGCACAGGGGGAGGGGTGTCAATAACACAGGGGTTAAAGAGAAAACAGGACAACATATAATTCCATTTACATTAAGTAGGTTCATCAAAGCCCTGCTATAATGAGAGCGAGGAATATGCTGTGATTGGCACAAGCTTCCGTCTTCCAAGGAGCACCCATTCTTGGACCAGTTCATAATCTTCTGGCACTTTCTCACCCATGGAACTACCGGTTCTGCACAGTGTAAGTCTTATAGTCCTTTGTGCACTGCAATCCTACTGAAAATACTGTTTTTCATTAACTGATAACCCACGTTATAGAACTGAATTTCTAGACCCTACTTATCAAGATGGGATGTGCTTTTACACATAAATGTAAGAACAGTAAATTAGAAAAAAAAATAAGAATTTGGTAACATATATTTACTAATCCTTGGAATATCCATAAAATGAAATATAAGTTATAGAAAAATATGCATAAAGTATTCCATTTTGATCACAACATCAAAACCTTAACTATAAGTGTACACTTAAGTATATTTTTAAGTAAAAGAGAAAGCTGTTGTCCAAAGTCATTGTCACAAATTACATAGAGTGGAAGGGAGTAAATGAGGCAGACTGCTGCCTTTGCCTTGATGACTCAGTGTCATATCACTTCTCTTACTACAGTAACAGTCATAAACAAAAGGCATTGCTTGAAACGTGAAAATATTAAGCAATAAAACAAAGATAATCTATAAACAATAAAATAAACTGGAAATTATTTAGTACCTACCTCATAGGATCTGCTGTAAAGATTAAACGACTCAATTCATGTAAAGTGCTTAGCATGTTCCCCAGTATGTTGCAAAAGCTCAATCAATTTCAGCTATTTTTATTAAAGCAAAAGACTACGGAGAGTAGCAGAAAGTATGAAGCTGAAAAAAATGACATCTACATACAGAGCACCATTCTGCATACTACTGAATATTGTGTTACTTAGGGCTGCAAGGACTCATTATGACAACATACAGCTTACTAAGTGTATCTTCATTGACAGTAAAAATAAAAATACAGTAAAAAAATAAGGTCCTTAAAGCCAAGTGTGGTGGCTGGTGGCGCGTGCCTGTAACCCCAGCACTCGGGAGGTTGAGACAGGAAGATCATCAGAGTTTGAGGCCGGCCTCAACTACATAGTGAGTTCAAGGCTAGCCTGTACTACAAAGTGAGGCCCTGTCTCAAAAACAAAACAAAGTACTTATACAGTTAAAAGGATATGGCAGGTGGGTGCACGCCTGTAATCCCACCACTCTGGAGGCTGAGGCAGGAGGAGGAGGGAAGAGAAGGGGGAGGAGGGGGGAGGAGGAAGAAGAGGAGAAGGAAATCTTACCTTGAAGTTTACTTTCTTTAAGAATTTAAGAACCTTCTAAGACACTATGCTTCTGTCCCTACACTTCAAATGAGAAATACTTGGGTCCTCAACAGCCTCCAGTGTTGAAGAGATGAGAAATACCCAAGTGAGAAATCCATTCCTACACATACAGTGACATTCCACCCCTGTGATTTTCTTTATTAGCCTGCCTAAAAATATGTGCTTAGTTATGATCTATAAACTAAATTTGGCCCATGAGTACCATTTGTATTGTCCAGTGAAACAATAACATAGCTTCAGAAACTTTGTGCACACATGGTTAGTCTGACTACTCACATGGAATCCACTTTCTCTTCGGGGCCTTGCACTTGGCCTGTCACAGTGCCTTTGCTGGTGTTCTTCACCCAGCCAACCACACCTGTCTTCTTAGCTTCATCTTCCGTGTACTGGTTTCCAGAGAAAGCAAGAGAGAAGAAACAATCCATCATCAAAAGTCTGAATTCATAACATACCTGATCTAATACTTAGAAACTGTCAACTTGATCATTATTTTTTTCTAAAAATGTAGTTTATGCCAACATTTATTAGCTGACCTACAGCAACACCTCTGTTTATAAGAACCTTCCCTTATAGAGTATTTTATATTAAATCCTCCTTTCAATAAACATAAGCATACTATGAAAAAATAAACTGATAGTGGGAATTGTTTGAACCAATTTCTCTGATGGTGCTTTGGGACCCACAAAACCCTGCTGCATTGCCCGCACATCTGCTCATACTAAGCTCCTGTCAATCTGGGTTCCAAGTGACCGTCAGTGCAAGAGTCCCAGTCACTTCATGATCAGCACAGAAGTATTCACAGCCAGAAAAACCTAAAGCATCTTGAAATTTCTAACAAAAATGAGGGAAAATAGTTTTAATAAGAAAATTAAACTAGTTAAAAACACTAGCCTAGATGTACTGATTTTGTACTAGGTTAAAAGATTGTTATGACTTTTGTTGGCTCTGAACTTGTCAAAAAGGTGGTGTAACTATGGCTGGGGATGTGGCTTAGTACAGGACCCGGCTTGGACTTCCTGCCTTGCAACATGTCGGGGTACAAACAGCCTGACAACATGTTGGGTTATAATTCTCTATGTGTAAATTTGTCTCTCCTAGAACTCCTTAAAATGTTTATTAGTATATGTTTGTGATAGATAATACACTCATTGCAAGGTGTCGGTACACATACATATCTCGATCCTTTTAAAAAGTCTTTTTCCCAGTTGCAAACTCAATTTCATTCTAGAAAATGAAAAAAATCAACATTTTGATTCTGAAGTATTGTAACCATATCATACTAAAAGCTTGTGGATTTACTCTATCAGAGCTTTTAAAAAACACGCTCTTCTGCTGAGCATGGCGGCACATACCTATAATCCCAGCTACTCAGAAGGCCAAGGCAGGAGGACCACAAGTTGGAGCCCAACCTGACCGATTTAGTGAGACCTTGATTCAAAATTTAAAAAAAAAAAAAATTAGAAAGGGCCAACTCGTGCCCCAGTGCACAGCACCCAGGTGTGGCTGCAGGGGTGTCATCAGGAACGCCTTCAGCTTAAACTTCCTTTCTCCCTAGGCTGCCCTCCTCCGTCACAGGCACCAGGGGCGCAGTTGTTACAGTCACAAGAAATCGGACACTTGCCTGGGACGGTCCTCACCCCCGTCAGCAACTTTGCTGTCAAGCCTCCAGGACCCCACCCATGCCACCTGGACTAGCCAGCGGGGATACACTGGGGACCTTCAACCCAACCTGTAAAACAGGTCCGCGGCTTCTCACCCTTCGGGTGTAGAGGGAGTCTGCCGCTCCTTCTGTGTGCTTGCCCCTCGCCCTGGGGTGTAGCACACCTTTCTGCAGAAGTACGCTTGCCTTGTTGCGATTTCTCGGTGTCTGAGTGCTTTGTTCTTTATTTCTGCACCAATACATTGAGTCTAGGGCTTATTGCCAACACTACCGCAAAAACTGCCTTCTGTCTGAAGGGCGGAGTGGTCGAGATCATCATAACTCCAGTCCAATTGCATGAGGCAGCACAAACCGAACTCGTTACCGCTAAGATGGGCACGGAGAAAATGAAGGTAACAGAGAAGGAAAATGGAGACAGTCGGAACCGCGAAGGCAGGACGCAGCTAGCGCAAAACGCACCTTTCTGGTGAGAGCGTGCTGGGACTCCCGGAAAGCCGCTCTGCTGAGCCCCGGGTCGGACAGCAGGTAAGACAATAAACCAGAACTGCGTTTTTAAAATGTTTTTAAAAAGGGTTAAAGAGTGTTCTGAAAAGTGAAAAATTTCAGACAAAACAATGAAAAATACTTAAAATGAGATAAGGAACTTGAATCACTAAAAATCGTATATGGAACATGAGCATTGCAGCCTAAAACACACTCGGTTGTCTAAAGGGTTTTTCCATCCAGAACACGTCAGAGACCCTATACTTTCCACAATACACCTAAATCAAAATGCCTAATGTGAATCACTCCAAGAGAGGTGCTTTGGAAAGTTATAGAAAGTAGGCATAGGAGGGCACGCCTGTGACCCCAGGGCTCTGAAGACCCTGTCACCAAAGTATGTATATATTAACTAAAATCTAGGAAGGCGGTAACGTTTCTAGTATTGTTTAAAGACAGCTTACATAAAAAAACATAATCAGCAATTTGAAAAAATTCAAAGACAGAAAATAAGCAGTAGACTACCATTATATAGAAAACTGCTTATTTTTGTGACTAAACGTAAGTAAAAATGGCAAGAAAAAATAAACAGATTCTAATGACTTACCATTCTGAAGCAAACACCTGTATAAGAAAAAAAAAACAAAAAGAAATGTCAGTTTATCTTTTTAAAAACCTCTGTATTTCCAATCTTAATTTTCATATGCTTATTAAAAGTTAAAAGCAGGTGTGGTGACGCAAGCCTATAATCCCAGCACTTGGGAGGGAGGCTGAAACAGGAGGATTATTGTGAGTTCAATGCCAGCCTGGGCTACAAAGTGAGCTCAAGGCCAGCCTGAAGTACATAACGAGACCCTATCTCAAAAAGACAAAAAAAAAAAGAGTTAATAAATGAAATGAATAAAATATTCAATATCTAAGTGAACTCAAAGAGTTTTCTTCAAAATTACCTTCTTTTAAAATAGATGATTCTTTTGAGAACTATGGTAATATTCTGAGACCAATGTATGATGAAATTCTAAACTGGCATTCTATTTTAAAACGCTAAATAATATCCTTATTACAAGCACAGTTGAAGATATTTGGCATAAAAGTTACCTATCCTCAGTTTTCAGAATTGCTTCTTTAAATGCAAGAAATAATCACCTCTAGGCCTTTCGGCTAAGAGCAAGAATAGACATAAGAACTAAATGTGAGTTTAAATATAGTACAGTTCTTGTTCTTATAGTGTTCCTAGTTATAACTAGAACCACTGAAGCAGTATCACAATATGATTTGCTTGACCGTAACCGGGCTTCTGAAGCCCAGAATGAAAATTAATTAAACGGAAATAACCACTGGGATTTTCACAGTATAGGTCACATTATATTCATACGTTTCATCAGGTGGACTGGGTAGTTTTATTGGTCTTGGTTATATTCTCTCTGTCTGAACTGTGGTAGACTAGGTCCCATACTGGCCAAGTATCATGGCTTCAGTTACTAACGGAGCTGTGGGAGCGCCACCTGAGAGAGAAGTCAAGGATGTAATGAGATTTGATATCCTGGTTTGTCTGAAACCAAACTTTGATACACACAGAATTGAGCCCTAAAGTAAAGTGAAAGAAGAGGCAAGCTGGTTCCAAATTAGCGAGAATACTTATTTATGATTTGAGACCCGTTATGGGTTAGATAAAGAACGTCCCCTAAAGGCCTCATGTGCTCAGAGGCAGGGCTTTTGGAAGGTGATCAGATCACGGTGGTGATACAGATGATTTGCTGTTAGGAGGCGAGGTCTGCTCGGAAGAGGCGGGTCACTGGGAGTGTGGCCCAGAAGGATGTGTCTCCCCCCACAGCTCCTCTCTCCCTACTTCCTGCCACCATGAAGCGAGCACCTTTCCTTCGCAGCAGACTCCTCCACCACACTGTGTCCACGCTACAGTCTGCTGAACATGAACTGAAACATGAGCCAAAATAATCTGGAGTTCTATCAGTTCCTTAAGTTATGAGTGCTGTGTGTGGTGTGCTAGCAATGAGACAGACAGACAGGACCTATTAGGAAAAGGGGAAGGCCTCCTCACATCTCTCCTGCAAACTGCAGAAAGGATCGTGTACAGCGCAGGGTATGGGAGGAACTGTGGTCCAGAAGGATGCACAGAGTAGGATTCTTGGGGACAGATATGTCCCACAGATGACGTCACCTCTGAGAGCTGGTTAGAATAGGTCTAAGAAGCTTCAGGAACATGTGAGGTGCAGAAATATCGAGCTTGTTCATACCCACCACAGCTTAGTTTTGCTTCCCATCTGGAACTCACAGGAAATTTTCTTTGTAGTGCCCAAGAAGCCAAACACACTAAGAAGCTTATGTTTAGAGGAGAAGAAATAGCAAGTAAAAATCTTCTGGGAATGGGTAATTAGGGTACAGCCGTATCGAATATTATTCAGCAGTAAAAAGGAGGGAACAACGGACACGAGCAACAGCCATGTAAATCAGACGTATAAGTTAAATGCATTATGCTAAGCAAAAGAGGCTCAACTCGGAATGTGGAGTTCCACATTCTAGAAAAGGCAAAACTGAGGCTGACGAGAGACTGGTAGCTGTCAAAGCCTGCGAGGAGCGGAGAAAGCACTATAAAAAGAGGCTGCGGGGACTTTGGGGCATGATGTGGACGTTCTGTATCTCAGCTGTGAATATAAATTATACCTAAGGTGCAAAAAGTGAAAAATTACCTGGGAAATCACAGGGCATAGATCAAGCCACCCTGAAAAGGCCAAAAGATACTGCTTCTACACACAGCAACTGAGAAGGGTTAGGGGGATGTAGAACATCTGTGGCTATAAAAGACCTTTATAGCTTTGTAAGTAGATTTGTAATGTTTCCTGATGGTATTACATTGTAGTGCCAAATGAATATGAAGAAAAAGAGCAATAAAGACTAGAGAGTATCACAAGCGGGATTTTTTAGGGCTATAAAGGTATTTCAAAAGGTATGTGCAAAATGTGGGGGGTGATGGCTGGGATGCACTGACCTACAAGAATTAGAATGGCAATCCATTACACAGATGAAGGAAAAGACAGTAGGAGATGTAAAAGGCGTCAGTAGAAAATTCAAGACACTTCAGTCAGCCAAACCATGGGAAAGAAACAAAACAGGCAAGAAGACACGCAGAACTGTGCAGACAAAAGTGTGAAGTCTTCTTATCATACAAGCAAAGGGGTTGCAGAACACAGTAAGACCCTGACCAGGTCAGTAGACTGACAGTCTCAGTCAAGTCTGTGTTGTGCACGTCGCCTTTGAATTCTTCAACAGTGAACAGCCCCACGTATTAACATTATGAAAAGAAAAGTACATGAAACCAAAGGCAGAAAAAACTGGAAATACGTGGTCTCTTTCCTACTTAGAGTGGCCCGTTAACCAAAAGCATCTAAGGGTTCTTTTCAAGCTCAAATTCCCAGGCCCCTGTCAGACCTCCAGAAGTGTAAGTTCTACAGGTAGAGTCCGTAAGTCTGGTTAACGTGCTCTCCAGGGCCGGGGATACAGTTCAGCAGCACCAGCACCTGCCTGGCAAGCACCAAGTCCTGAGTTCGAGTCCCAGCACCAAAAACAATTAGAACAATAAAAAATAACATGCTGTCCAGATGATTCTTAAATCCACAAAAGTTTAGGACCAGTGGCTGGCCTTACCTTCAAGGAAGCTCCAGGTGAGATTTGAAGAAGGAGTATATTTCAGGTGACGATTTGCACCACAGACTGGGGATAGGGCTCAGTGACAGAGCATACCTAACGCGCATGAGGTCCTGCATTAGATTTCCAGCTTCACCAAAACAAGTTCTATGGCAAAGAGGAAAATCTAACAAGCTCCTGGAGTACTGAGCATCCGGCCATCTGACACACTTGCCACTCGTACAGCTCAAGTTGATGTTGATAACAATCATGTGCAAAAGGGGCCTTTGGCTTAAAGCGAAGGGGCTTGAGCAACTTTTGTAACAGGTACTGAACACACACACTCCACTAATCACGTGTCACGGAGTTAAGAAAATTATCCACAATCTATTGGTGGGATTTTTTTTCACACAGATATACTCTAAGAATCACAAAGCTCAGATGTATTCAAGAAACACTTTTAAGGGTTTTGGACAGAGCTCAGTGGTAGACTATTTGCCTAGCCTGTATGAGGCCTGGATTTGATCCCCGTCACTACAAAAGAATTGCCTAATTTTAAATGTGAAGGATGTGTTTTATGAAAAATAGGTCTTACAGCTGAGACTTGAGTCATGAGCAAAACTTAGCATGATAAGAGTAGACTTACATTACTGATGACAGCTGTGCCAGACCCAACGTTGGGACTGTGGCAGTTGGCCACCACGCAAATTCGTAATATGCAACAGCAGGCATTTCTCTCGTGCTCACAATTATTTATCGCCCCCAAACTTCACTGAAGACTTACTGAAAAATTTTCAATTCTCCTCTCATTGTTCCTAGAATGGGTAGTAATGCTTTTACAACTGAAGCTTCCGTAATCCATCAGCTAGTTTGCTGCAAGGAACTTCTTAACTGGTTTCTCTTCTACTTCCACCTGCTGCGGCACATTCTTCATGAAGCAGCCAGGTGTAACCAGACGACCTCTTTTCCCAGCTTGAAACCCTCTAGTGACTCCCCACGTCAGCCAAAATGTACTTGGTGACTGCAGTCCCCGTGCCTGTCCTGTGCCCCACCTCAGCTCCGACCACTCCTTCCTGCACTCCGTCCCAGCCCCACACGCGCCTCTTCCGGCTTCTCACACAGGCCGCGCACAGCCCCCGTCTCTCCGCCCCTGCCCTTGCAGTGCCTTCTGCTGGAAATGCTCCTCCAGCGACCTCATGGCTGACTCCTCATTCTTATTTCTACACAAATCTCACCTCCTTAGAGAAATATTTCCTAATTCATCTAAAGTCACAATGCACCCCCATGCTTCCTGCAAACATGCAAACTTGTATCACCACATAATATTCGGTGTTTATTTCTTTACTCTTTATTTCCTGTCTTCCCAGTAAACTGTTAAGTTCCACGAGGGCAACTTCTAACATTTTATTCACCCAAACCTAAACCACAATTGTACATACACTTGTTAAATAAACTAAAAAAAGAAAAACCAGCTCATGAATATTTAAAAGAAATATTTAACTACCCTATAATAATTCCATATTAACACTGCAAATATACATATAACCATATTGATTAGAATTAAAATTTACTTTCCAATAATGCTAAATTTACTACATTCGAAGTTCTAGAAAGAAGCCAGGTGTGGTGGCATACACCTATAATCAGAGAACTCTGAGAGGCTGAGGCAGGAGGGCTACAAGTTTGAGCCCCATGTGGGAAATTCAGCAATGTAGCAAAACCTACAAATTAAAAAAAAGGTATGAGGCTAGAACTCAGTATAAAATCCCTGGATTCAATCCTCAGCAATGCAAAAAAACAAAGTTTTAGAAAGAATCTCTAGAATTCCATATTGATTCTAGCAGAACTATACATAAAAATATATAGTGAGGATATGATCTAATCATTTATAAATATTCACATACACAGCTATAAAGGATAGCAAGAGTCATTCTAGATTGATTTGTTTTTAAGCCATATGTATGTTAATTTGATTTAAATTTTCAAAGTTTTAAATTTAAAAGTATTTTAAGTATGAGTAGTAACTTTTTAAAAATCTCAAGATAGTAAAACTGCAGTATTCACTTAAATGTAAGGGGTCTAATTCTAACCTCAGCTCATACTGTTGGGTAAACTGGATAAGAAAAGTGTAACTCGTTACTTCAGGCAGTGGTAAGACTGAGATATGAAAGATTCAATGTATACTTAAAGCAAATTCAGTACACACGTTTTATAATGTATTTAATATATGAATGCCTGAGGCAGATACTGCTAATCGTATACACAAAATCCACTTCACCCTGCTTCTTCCCAACAGAACTCTGACTTCATCTGGTGGCCGCACAGTGCTCCTATTTCTCAGTCTTCCTTATCTTAGGAGTGGTCGGTGAGGAATAAAACGTGTGGTCAGGCTGTCGGCAAAGCTCTTTGGAGGGACTGATGCAGCCAGGGGACTTGCATTTCCGTCCTTTCTCTTCTTGGCACGCGTGTGTGAACACAGTG
>PVLD010036875.1:0-10651 GCA_004027595.1 Dinomys branickii
TTTCCCACGTCTCGCCCCGGCAGCCTGGTCCGCCCTACCACATCTCCCCCGGCATCTCAGAGAAATACGCCCAGTTTAAACTTCCCAGCCGAGGTCCCGGCATTCACGCTCACCAAGTCTGTCTCGAGCTGGTGGTGTTTATTAAGGAGGTTCGCTCCCTTGCTGCTCACCCGGTCGCCATCTTCCCCGGATCCCCAAGAGTTCTTGATACACTCTGAATATAAGTTCCCCTCTATGAGTCACAAATATTTTCTCCTATTCTGTATATTATCTTTTCCTTTTATATCTTTTCTTTTCTTGAGATGGGATATCTCTTTGTTACTCAGTCTGGCATTGAACTTGCTGTCCTCCTGCCTCAGCCTCTGAGTATCTGGGGTTACATGCTATTTTCCCTTTCTTTATTGTGTCCTTTGAAGCCTGAGTTTTTAATTTTGATAGCCTGTCATATAAATTTGAGAGTTACCAATATATTGCTGCTATTTTTAGCCACAAGTTTCAATGAGCGCCACCAGGAAGTTAAAGAATGGAAGTATCAAAGACTGAACCCATGATTTCTCTTCCCTCAGAGACCCAAGACTTCTTTCTTCCTTTTTTTCTCTGTTTTTAAGGGCTTGTCTCTTTTCAGAGTAGCAATGGAAAATTCAAATTTCTTGTTCAGTTTTTAGGCAGTACAATGATGACCTCTGTTTCAATTCTTTTCTTCAAAGCCACACAGATGCCAGGGACCTCCCCCATTCCAGTGAGGAGGGCTGGTGTGTCCATTCAGGCCCTCTGGGAGGCCAATGCCAAGATGGCATTAGAAGCACCTTAGATTTATTAGATGCAGCTTCCATGAGAAATGAGGGGGGAAGAAGCAAGGGCTGTAGGAGAGAGGCTTCAGACTATGGGGAAACCACAACCCCTGTAAAAGGAGAGAGAGAAGGAAGGAGGATTGGGTAAGAAGAGCTCCAGACCACAGTGCACTTCTGAGAGCCTATTGGCAAGTCCACAGGGCCTACAGTACATAAAGAAGTCCATGTGGCCAGAAATGACCTGGCTCTAGTACTTTTGCTATATTCACCATCACTGGCTAGAAGCAGCCTGAGGAGAATGTGGCCTTCTCATGGGCATGAGGGGGACTATAAAGACACAGTCGCAGGGGATTATCATCTAACCGTAGGCCTCCCAGCAGATGCATACACAGAGGGACACCTGTATCCCATGTCTTCAACAACCCATCCCTCATGCTTACAAATCAAGCTCATATATACTCAGGAAAACAGCTCCCCCATGATTTATACAAGTTTCTCTTCCTTGGGTGAAAATTATAAGGAATTAGAACAAACTATAGCCCCTGTGGCTATAGTAGGCCTCAGGGCACCCATGGGGACAGCCTCTCTGTCCTCATATCCATGCACGCTTCCTCCTTGAGCCATCACCTCTGTAGATCTTTATGGCTTCCCTGGAAATGTGACTCAAACCCTCATTCTCAAGAGGTCTGAGCATCAGCCTTCTCAGTCGGCCAACTGTACCTACGTACGCGTCACATGGGTTCCATGCCTCAATGCCTCCTTTGTGTCCAAGCAGCCCTACTTCCTCCTTCCTCCAAAATCTATTACCTCTGCCAAGATTGACTTCTTGTCTGGAAGCCCTTAGCCACAAAGAATCCAAAGCTCCCTGGCAGCAGCTGAAGCTTATGATTCAGCGGGGCCCTTGTTGTGTCATTTGGCAGAATATACTCCCTTTGTGAGCCGTAACCTCTAAGCCTGCAAAACCCAGAGTTGTGGGGACAGGAAATGCAAAGTCCCTCAATGGGTCAGTAAGAGTAATGGTAAATAGGGCCACTCCTGCTTTCACAGCTTGGATCTCTGGCCATGGATTCATCCTGCCATGACGTAGTAGGACGGTATAGGCACACACTGACATATGGAGCGCTCTGATTTACTGTCTACAGTGGATCGGAAGGAAAGCACTCCTCTTCCCGCTGTGCCTGTAGAAGGCCACCCCAACACTGAGGTTCACTGCTTCTGGCTGGCACGCTTACGGGTGATGCAGCTCGTGGAGTCCATGTTAATGGGCCCACAGCTGCTATGAAGGGTCTCTAAGTCAGATGCTATTTTGAGTAGAACAATGCTAGAATAGTTTTTCTATAAGCCCCTACATAGGGGCTGAGAATCTGAAGGCGAGAAAGGCAAACCCAACTTGTAGAGAATAATTCTGTCTCCACATAAGGATGAATGGACAGATGGCCCTTCCAAGACAGAAAGAGTTCAGTGGAGACAATTTGGCATTGAGTAGCCCTATCTCCTTGAGGAATAATGCCATGCTGAGGGCTATATTAGTTGCCTAGGGCTGCAGTAACAAAGATTCACAGACCAAGTGGCTTAAATAACAGAGATTTATTATCTCACGGCTCTTAAGGCTACAAGTCCAGGAGCAAATGTGTCAGCAGGATTGGTTCTTCCTGAGTGCTGTGCATCTACTATAGGCCTCCCTCCTTGGCTCATAGACAGCTGTCTTCTCCCTATGTCCTTACGCTGTCTTCCCTTTGTATGTGTCTGTGCCTAAACTTGCTCTTAAAGGGTGCCAATCACATTGAATTACCCTTAATCATCTCTTTAAACACCCCATCTCTGAATGCAGCTATATTCTGATGTGTTGGGGGTTAGGACTTTAACATAAAATTTTGGTAGTGTATAATTCAGCCCATAATATAAGCTCAGGACTTGTCTTTTTTTTTTTGGCAGTACTGGGGATTGAACTCAGGACCCTGTGCTTGCCAGGCAGGTGCTTATTCCACTGAGCTATATCCCCAGCCCCTCAGGACTTGTCTTTGTTCCTTCCCAGTTGAACATTCAAAGGTAGCAGCTAGGTCAGTCATAGTAAGTTGGGATCCTTGGTGTTTGGCCCATACATCTCTGAGCCTCCTTCTCTACTACCAAGGCTACTGAGTGTGTGGGCCCATGACGCACACAGAGTCATTCTGTCTACTTGGTCACTCAGTGTCTCTCCCATGGTGAATGTTCGTGTGACCATTAGAATGCTATACACACATTTTCCCTTTGTTCCCACTCCCATTTGTCTGTCCTCGTATCTCTGCCCCAGTCCCCTTCATCCCTGATTTCCCAGGCCACTGATCAGATAAGCAGGCTAGGGACTTCTGCCCATAAGTCTCTCTGTGGCATCATCAGATCACTTTCCCTTTTTACAGAGTAGCTGACTGTATGTGTCACTCTCAGCTCTGTCTATTGGGAAGACTTTCCACACCCAGGTTTTATGGCCACTCCTGTCCAGCCCATTCATAAACCTTAACTAGAGCTTCTTCCTCCTTCAGCAGGGCTTAAGGACCTCCTTCCCCCCATGTGTCAAGGATACAAGTTGGGGGAAGGGGACTTGTGCCACTCTCAGGTCACCTGAGAGTCTGGACTACCTGTTTGTGTAGTGTGATCACAAATGTATCATTTCCAACTTACAATGTAGCAATTCTGGGCTCATCCAATTTTGTGACTTGATGAAACCAACAGAACCCAGTCCATCATAGGCGGTTTCAGACATACAAAACCCATATTTACCCCATGGCCGAGAGGGCTGCCTCTATTAGGGCCCAGTAACCTATCAGGAATAGTTTCTCCAGCAGAATATACTGGACTTGTCTGTGGACAAGTGGATGGCATGGTCTGGATGGCATGGTCTTGCTCTGCGATCCCAGGGCTGTGTCATGATTCTTCCACTGGGGCTTGCGTGGTGTGTCTTTTACCTCAGAGGGTAGCCAGGATACCCTGACGAGTGGCAGTCCCCGAATCCTTACAGCACTCATCTTTTACTCTACAGGGTGCACTTATCTCCCCAAGAGTTCCCAAGTTTAGCCGCCCCTTGTTCTTTCTGTCTGATCAGCACAATGCCATCAGTGGAATACACCAGTACAGTGCAGATCTCTGCGGACTGTATCGGGGGAGATTGAGATGGGGTCTCGCTATATAGTTCAGGCTGGCCTTGAACTCACTATGTAGCCCACGCTGGCCTCAAACTCACAGCAATCCTGTTTCAGCCTCCCACGTGCTGCGATTACAGGTGTGCGCCACCACGCCCAGCTGTGTGGACTGTGTCATGACAGAGAGCAGGGGCCAGAAACAGCATGGAGGCAGAGCTGTAAATGATGTTGCCAGGCTTTTGATAAAGCCAGCTGCTCTGAATTCCATTTAAATCAGAGTGAGAAAGAGCACATTCACCCCACCCATGGCCACATACTTGCTGTGTACGCTGGGCTATCCTAATCTGCTCCAGCGGAAGGGTCACATCCAGCACCACAGCTGTGGTCAGGGAAACGCCTTAGCAGAGTTTGCGGGGGCTGCAGTCACTCTCAGAGTCCACCTGGGCTCTGCAGGGGCCCCACTGGCAGATTCAATGAACGCATGAGGAAGCCCATCAGCCCTCTCTTTCTTGGGCTTGCAATGTTGAAATTGTCTGGCCTCAGTGAGCAGCCGCCACTGAACTTGGCAGAGGCCGTGGCCCTGATGGGTACACTTTGGCTAATGGCATGTCTGGACTCTGTCATAGCACTGGACCCTCTGGCCTCAGGTCATGTACCCACTACAACCTTCTCACCTCCTTCAGCTTTGTTATTCCTTCCTCAACACACTTTAGAGCAAGTCGGCATTTTTACTAAATTTTCTTTTATAAATGTATTTCACTTTTTGTTCATATCCATGAACTTTCTGCAGCGTAAATCTTGATCTGTTTTCTTGTTTTTAAATAGTATCTTTTTAAAAACTTCTTTATTAGTGTATGTTTGCAGTAGTTCATGATTACAGTGATTTGGGGGCTTGGTGCATGTACGTAACGCACCTTAGTTCTTTTGCCGTCCTTTCCTCTCCCCTCTCCTGCCTCCCTTCATCTCTGGGTCCCCCTTCCTTTTATGAAAACATACACCTCCCTGTTTCCTAGTATTGATCTCTTATTTTGCTCTTGAATTTATTTATATGTTCGCTTTGGACCATCAATTTATTTCGGTTTCTAGGAGCTACTAGGTTTCCTTTGATTGCTGTGGGAGAAATTCCCTAAAACCTCCTATTATCACACGGTTTTTATGAATCAGCTTAAGAGCTGTGTAGCTGGATGGTCACATCTGCCAGTCAGGCCCCTACAGAGCCCAGATGAGCCTGGGGAGTGACTGTAGTCCCCAGCTTTGGCCGGGGCTGGAGGGTTCCCTGGCAGGGAGGACAACTTACATGGTGGCAGCTTTGGTGTCAGCTCAGATGCCTCAGCCCTCCCTCCACACGGCCTCTCGGCCTCCTCCGCCTCTCTTCTCCACCAAGACAACCTAGACTTCCTGGGGTAGAGAGAGAAACACAGACACAGACAGACACGAAGATTTAAACCAATCGAATTATGGAAGTGACACTGCAGTATTCTAAGTATTAGAAGTGAGTCCAGTGGTCCAGCCCACACCCAGCGGTAAGGGGTTGTACAAGGACATGAATGTCGGGGTGTAGCAGTCACTGGGGCATCTTTGAGGCTCTCTATCCCTAGCTACTGTTATAGTCAGGGTTTACAAGGACACATAATTTAAAGGATTATTTTGTAATGTTCACCCAAAGAGTCAAATGCAAAAGAATGTAGGAGATCTGTCCACACACTAGAGACTCAAAGAATCCACCTGAAGGCCCAGATTCCATGGCCATGTGCTGTACAAATCCATCTGGAGAACGAGAGACCATGACAATGCCCCCAACGAGTTCAACTGGAGGCCTAGAGCCCATGACATTGTCTCATACAAATTTGTAACAAGGATCTGCGCTGGGAAGCCCAAAAGTCACTGGTAGAAGCTAGAAAAGTTTGTGCCAATGGGACAAAGGATCTGTGCCAGCAGGCTGAGTTATCTGCCTTGGAGCTCAAAGTAAGGACCAGAGCTGCCCTGAAAGTACCACAGCCATCCTCAGCGACAATGAGGTCCCAATCTCCTCTTATGATGAGAACAGCCCAGTTCATATCAGGAAAGCCAGTGCAACAGGCTTCTCCAGGAGAATCAGCAGCACCCCACATTCTCCCCCAGTTCTCTTTTTATGCTGTTGGCAATAATCCTCAGGTGGGCCTTCTATGCTCAGAACCACTCTGATTCAGTTCAGCTGGGTATTACACATTAACCACCATTAACCCACCACAGCTACTATAATAGCCAGTTTACCCTAACTCCTAGAGCCCTCAACAGGGTGCTAAATCTCCTGTCCCAGGAAGCACCTCAAGGCGTTGAGTTCTTGCTTATTCAGTTCTAAAACCTTGTCTGGGGCTGTCTCAGGCAGCTGTGAGGTGCAGAGCCCCTCATAGGGGACTAGGGGTCATCCCCTAAGATACTAAAAAGCTCAGAGCATCCACCCAGGTACCCATCCCCCACTTCAGAGTTCAGGTTTCCAAACCAGGGTCTTGGCCTTAGTGAAAGGAATTGGCCCAGGCTCAGGGACTGGATGCTTTTGGAGCTAGCAGGGCTAGCAGTCAAATGCTGCAGCTATTCCTCAGTTCTGCTAGCTCTTCCCTTGCAGGTAAACTCCCCAAACAGCCCTCTCACATTTAACCTGTTTATTTGTTAAAGACTCATTTTTTTTTTTTAACCTTCTCTGGAGAGTGTCAAGAAAGTTTGGCAATAACCAGCAACTCTTCTTCTTGTAGACACTGCCAGTATTTTCCAGATGTGGGATTTGTCCCACCTATAGGTTGTTTCCTTCCACCAGCACGTTTCCCCGAGCCATCACCAGGAAACTCTGCCAGGAAACTCTGGTAATTAGGCTGCCACCTTCACCAGGGACTCTGAGTGCCCCAGGATGCTGAGGGGTTCCCTTTGCCTCCATGTTCATGAATGAGGCCGTTCCCAGCCCCCATCTCTTTGCCTGTTTTCTCCAACATTTCCTGTGCTAGTTTGGGTTTTCTGAGAAGCAGGTACTGGGAGTTGTGTCCTTTTTCCAGTTCCCATGATGTGGGAAAGGGAAGGCGCAGGCTTGGTCAGGCAGTCTTCGGATTTTTACAGAACTGATACCTCTGGCAGAAGACTTCAACTTTGAAGAGAATCAGCTGGCAAGAGAGTTTTAACCAGGCTGATGGAGAGTCCTGGAGCTGTGGCTAGCGGGGTTGTGCCTGAGGGCCTCGCGTACTCCTGCGGTCCTGGGAGCAGTGCCAGAAAGTAAGGCCTGGAAACCATTACCGTGGAGGGTGTAGAGGGCCTGCCAGGCACCCGCCCTAACCCAGCCCCTCGGAGAGGATGCAGTGTCCCACATCACCAAGTGTCTGAGTTGAAGGTTCCTTCTGCCTTGGGAGGGCACCCAAATACCCCGCCAGGGTCACCCCTGCTCCTGCCCATGTTGGCCCTGGATGCACACAGGCTTGGTCTCAGGAATGGATGCTGAGAGGGCACAGAACTGTGGAGACAGTGGGTGTGCGAAGTGTCCTTGACACTCCCTTCCAGGATTTCCTGGTCAGGCTTTCTCAAGGTCCCTCAGGTGCCACACAGCTTCCTCAGGGTGGAGTCCCCAGCCTGCAAGCATACTGCGAATTGAGGGACTTGCAGCTGTGTCCCTGCCTTGCCTTCGTGGGCTGAGCCTTTACCACTGGAGTCACTTCTTGGCCTAGAACACAGTCTTCTCTGGGCTTTTCTTTTCAAACTCTGTTCCTCACTCTCCTCTCCATCCTGCCTTCGTCTGCCAAGAATGAGATTATCACATCACAAATACTCCCAGGTGAACTCTTCTGGTCCTTCTCTCAGTCGCAGGAAGGACTCTGGGCTGGAATGCACTAGGGGTGCACAAACGGGCAGGAGCCAAGGGGAGGCCTGAAGGCAACTGATTTCATACAAATGGGATTGCTGTTCCCCGCCACACAACAGCTTATTGCAGGTTTCCGTCTGCAGGTTTTCCAGGAAGAGATTTTGAGACGAGAAAACAGTCTTTACTGCCATGCAAGGGGCGATCAGGAAAGGACCTCGATGTGTTCTGTCTCTGCCCCCTTGAGCATGTCCAGTAGGTTTTGGACAGAGGAGAGGAGCTATTGTGTCCTCCTTTGGGTGAGAACCATGCCAGCCCAAAACTGTGGAGGAGAGCAGTTCTGCAGAGCATCGCTCCCTCATCCTCCCAGGCAGCAGCCGTAGCTGTTCCCTTCCTGGCTCATGTCTAGCTGCAGGGCAAAGCTGATGCCCAAAGAGCCAGTCTGTGGATGGCCTTTCACCAGGAGTTCCTCATAAGCCTCACAAGCAGGAGGGGTGAGGACAGAAACGTGGGTCTCAAAGGGACCAGTGACCTCCAGTGTGTGAGCCCCACTCAGCTTGGGGGACCCTGGAGCAGGTTGCCAGCATCTTTGGCCTTACCTTCTAAATCTGATAATAGATAGCTAGGCATAGGCATAAGGCAGATGATGGGTGGATGGATGGGTGGAGAGACAGACAGACAGATGCAACATAACATTGTTTTGAGATGCCAGGGAACAAGGTGTGAAAATTGCTCAGGCCAGGTCTGGCATCTTAAGGTGTAAATGAACGCTGCTCTCTGTGGAGTATTTGTGTAGTGGTATTGGAACAGCAGAGGTAGGCTGTTTCCCAAACTCAGATGTGTCTGAAATGGTCCAGTACCTCACTACTTTAAAAGTATTCAAGTGAAGTACAACTATAACCACCATTCTATCAGGCTTCCAGCAAACTCAATCTCAGTTATTGTTCCAGCTCCTTTACCTTGCAGCTTTCTCCGGGTGCCTAGACGTGGGGGTGACCCTTTAGTTGACTGGCGCAGCAGCTTGAATAAAGCAGCTCTATATTCCCAGTGTACAATGTCCAGGGTCCCATGCCTAGGATCTGCCTCCTCAAGCCCACCATGAGGCTCTCTCCCGCTGCTCATCTTGAAGCTCCCCAGATTCCACATAATTCCAGGGATCTCCAGATCCAGGAAGATCTCCCCCTGCTGGAAAAAACTCTGTCCCTCCTTTTCCAAGTCTAGAGCAGGTCCTCACCCTGCAGCCCCTCCCCCTATTCCCAGAATCTGTTCCTCGACTTGGTGACGTTTTTAAGGTTTGTGTTTTTGAGACAGAGTTTCACTATGTAGTCCAGGTGGTTCTGAACTCATCGTATATCCCTGGCTGGCCTCAAAGTCATATCTTCCTGCCTCAGCCTCTCAGATGCTGGGATTAGAAGCATATGCACCATGCCCAGCAGGAAATGTCTTCACAAAGGACAGAAGGACAGGTCAATTTCAGATAACTTCTGCTTTTAGCTCTGGCTCACAGACTCCTCTGAGGCAGGGAGGCAGTAAGAGAGTGAGATACACATTATTTTACTTATTTATTCAGAAATCTTTTGTGTGCCAGTACACTGTTCCTGAACCTCATTAGTGGGTAAGTTCCCTCCCTCCCAAAGCCCACTTCCTGTCAGAGAAGCTGGTAATCAGTTCATGAACAAACCTGTAAGATGATTTTGCCTCATGTAGAAGTGCTACAAAAAGAATAAAGCAGGTAATAGATTGGAGAATGGGGCAGAAGTTAGCATTTGGCTGTGTGGGTGAGGAAAGCCTCTTTAGGGTGTGATAGCTGAAGTGACACTTGGGAGCTGGGGAGCTGCTGTGCAGACACCCGGGCAGGAGTGGCCAGGCGGAGGGACAGCCCTGCGTTGGGGAGGAGCCTGGCCTGTTCTGGTATCGTGAGCAAGATGGTGATGTCAGAGGAGGCCAGAGCAGCTACCAGTCAGAGGCCAGATCATGACCTTTGGGTCAGGGCAAGGAGTTTGGATTTTATTTTTAATGGACTGAGAATTCATAGTAGTAACATAAATCTCATTTACATTTTTAAAAGATAATTTTGGCTCCTGGGCAGAGAATAGTTTCTACGGGGGAAAAAGTGAAAGCAGAAGCCCCTTGGGAAGCTTCCCTGTCGTGCAGGGAAACCATGGCATCCGCACTCCAGGAGAACAGTGCCACTTCCTACCAGCCCTCTACCACCAGGGTCGTTATTTTCGTATTTGTGCTGCTAGATTACCAGCAGAAGCAGTATGGCCTCCTTTTCTCCTGTCTAGTAGGTATTGTAATTATACTCGTCTCATTTCCCCTTTTGTTTGGGAATAAATATATAGTGTCTTACTAAATTATTTTTAAATTTTTGTCTTTATTTTATTAGTACATGTTTTTGACACATAATGTTTACATTCATTGCGGGCATCTGCTGCCTGTACATGGCAGACATAAATGTTCTTGCTTCCCCTCCCCTGCTCCCCTCCCTCTGGACCCTCCTCCTGTGCACAAGATCTATCTCCTTGTGTCCTTTTGTCTACCCTCTATTTTGCTTTTGGTGTTTGCTTTACTCAGATAAGTATGAAAGATACTGTGGAGTATTTAAACTTGTATGTTATTTATTTCCTTCAACATTATATTCTTTGACTTCATTTTTTTTTATTCTTTGACTTTTTAAAAAAAATTTTATTTTAAAGACAAAAGAATGGAGACATATGAACAAAAAAGCCATAAACAATACAGAAAATACAAAGTTATACAGAATATAGTAGGGAATTAGCACTGGATGTTGTATTACATAGTTATCTTCACATTAGTTAACACAAAAACATTAAAGGAAATACCAAATTATAGAGAAGATAGTAGGGAATTTGCACTGGATGCTGTATAATATAAAGTTATCTTCACTTCTGTTAATACAA
>PVLD010036876.1:0-10650 GCA_004027595.1 Dinomys branickii
ATCCAGTGCAAATTCCCTACTATCTTATCTATAATTTGGCATTTCCTTTAATGTTTTTGTGTTAACTAATGTGAAGATAACTATGTAATACAACATCCAGTTCTAATTCCCTACTATATTCTGTATAACTTTGTATTTTCTGTATTGTTTATGGCTTTTCTGGTTCATATGTCTCCATTCTTTTGTCTTTAAAATAAAACTTAAAAAAAAAAAAAAAAGACTGGAGACTTGCTGCTTTTTTGTCATGCCCTCAGGCCATCTTTTGTATTTTGGGGTTTTTGTTTTTGTGTTTAGCAATTAAGATCTCTTCAGCTCTATCTTTACTGGAGCTTTCTTTTTGGCCAGACTCACAACATTTTAAATCATCTCGTTGGATTCTTTGCTCTTGATTTTTAACATAGATCTGTCCTAAAGCCCCCAACAATACCCATGCCACAGCCTCAATATTTAATTCCCTTGAAATTTTTTTCTGCCAGATTAATTAATTCGGCACCCTAATCTTAGTGTCAGGCAGAGTCTCTGGACATGAGCAAAATGCAGACAAACTTCTTCCAAGCCATAACACACATCATCTGCAGTGCAGCAGCCAGTGAAGTCCTTTTTTCCAGCCGAAACCTTCTGAGCCTTTACTGGCGGGCTTTTTATCAGCCTTCTGGTCTTGGGAGCTCTGACTAGAATCTCCCATACAGAACAACCTAAGACATTATAGCTCTGCTTACTCAAAGGACATAGCTAAACCTTTTAAACTCTTCCCACAAGCCATTTCCAAAGGCTCTTGAACAACATTGTCAGGTATAATTAAAGCAATGAGTTTGTTATTTATATACAGGAAGGCTATTGATTTTTGAGTGATGACTGTATCCAGCTATGTTACTGAGTTTGGTTTTTAATTCTAGAAGTCTTTTGGTGGAATTTTTGGGGCTTTCTGTGTAGAGTATCGTATCTTCACAAATAATGACAACTTCTTCCTTTCCTATCTTCATTCCTTTTATTTCTTTCTCTTGTGTAATTGCTCTGACTAATATTTCTAGAACTATAGTGAATAAGAGTGGTCACAGTGGGCCTCCTTGTCATTTTTTATTTTAGAGTAAAAGCTTTCAGTTTTTGTCCAATTAGTATGATTTTGGCTGTTGATTTGTCACAGATGGCTTTTTATTAGATTGAGATAAAAAACCATCTATTCTAATTTTCTGTAGGGTTTTATCATGAATGAATATTGTGCTTGATCAAATGATTTCTCTGCATCTGTTGAGATCATCGTGTGGTTTTTGTCTCTGGCTTTGTTAGTATAGTGAATTACAGTTATTGATTTGTGTATGCTGAACTATCCCTGCATCCCTGGAATGAATCCTGCTTAGTCATGGTATATAATCTTCTTGCTTTGTTGCAATGTATTTACCAGTATTTTATTGACAATTTTTGCATCTATGTCTGTTAGGGAAGTGGGCCTATAGTTCTCTTTTTTCTTTCTTTCCTTTTCTTTTTTTTTTTTTTGTCTTTTTGAGACAAGGTCTTGCTGTTGGTTCAAACTGGCCTGAGCTTACTTTGTAGCCCAGGCTGGTCTCAAACTTGCAATGATCCTCCTGCCTCAGACTCCAGAGTGCTGGGATTACAGTCGTGTGCCACCACACCTGGCAGACAGTCTCCTTTTTTGGTTGGGTCCTTGTCTTGTTTTTGGTATCAGAGTAATATTTGCTTCCAGGAATAAATTTGGGAGTATTTCTTCCCATTTCAATTAAAGAGTTTGAGAAGTAGCAGCATTAGGTCTTCTATAAATTTCATGTGTAATTTAGCAGTGAATCTTTCAGGGCCTGGTTTTTCTTTGTTGGTAGGTTTTTAATTCTGTCTTCAATTTCATTGACTTATTTAAAATTTTTCTACCTTCTTGATTCAGCTTTGGTAATTCATATATGTGGAGGAATCTGTCCATTTCTTCTGTGTTTTCCATCTTATTAGAATACAGGTTCTGAAAGTAGGTATTCCATCATCTTCAGGATTATCTGCAGGACCTATTGTGATTTAACCCTTTTCATTCCTAATTACATAGATTGAATCTTTTCTTTCTTTGGTTGAGGTTGGATGAAGGTTTGTCAGTTTTATTTAATATTTCAAGAATCCACTCTTTAATTCATTGAGTCTTTATAGTTTAGTCTCCATTGCATTAATTTACCTGTGTAATTTCTTCCCTTGTACAAACTTTGTACTTGACTTGCTCTTCTTTCTTTAGAAGCTTGAGGTTCAACATTAGGTTGTTTATTTGAGCTTGCTCTGTTTTTCTCATATAAATATTAACCACAGCTAGAATGTGGACTATTTTGGAGAACATCTCATGTGCAACTGAGAGGAATGTGTATTCTGATGTTATGAGGTGGAACACTCTGAAGACATCTACTATGTCCATTTGTTCAAAAGTTTAGTTCAGTTCTAATATTTCATCATTGTTTTTTTGTCAAGTTAATCTGTGCATATGTGATAATGGGGTATGAGGTCCCCCATTATAATTGTATTAGCACCTATTTGATTTCTCATGTCTGTTGATATTTGTTGTACATAGTTAGGTGCACTGAATATTGGTGCATATATGTTTCTGATTATTTTCTCTTCCTCTTGCATCATTTCCTTTCCAAAGATATAGTAAAATTCTTTGTTGCTCTTAATCAGTCTTGGCTTGAAATCCACTTTGTTTGCAAATAGAATAGCTACCCCTGCTTTTTTCCAGGTTCTTGTCACCTGGAGTATTGTTTAACATTCTTTGACTTTCACTCTATCCATTTCTTTTTGTATTAAATGTGTTTCTTATATGCAGCCTATTGTTGGATCTTGCTTCTTGGTCCATTTTACCAGTCTGTTTCTTGATTGGTTAATTGAGACCATTAACATTGATGGTTCTGGTTTTTATATATTGACTTATCCTTGTCATGTTGTTTTCCTGTTGTTGGCTCCCTTTTTTCTCCTGTTTAATTGGTTACTTTTCCTAGGTAGATTCATTTTGCTGGAATTCATGGAATTGTAATCCGTGTTGTCTCTTTGCATCTTGTTTAAGCGTTTTCTCATTTTGTTTTGATTTTTTTGTTTAATTTCTGGATTGATGCTTGGAAATTGCATATGTCAAGTAACTTTATCGCTAGAATTTATTACCCTTAGGAAATAACTACCTCTCAGAGGTGTCTTCCATGTATGTCTTTTTTTTGGATTTTGTGTCTGTTGTAAGATGTTACCTTTTCAATGTATTGCGGGTGAGAATTTGCCACTTGGCCCAAGCCCTGATTCTTTGGCACTGGCCTTTAATATTTTTTATGACCTGTAGGCAATCTCAGTCTTGGTATACCAAGAGAAACAACTGATAACAACAGTTATGTCACCTTGGCAAAAGTGGTACAATCAGCAAAAACAATAGCATCAAACAGCATAGAAAATGACAAACTGAGGTAACTATTAATTTTCTACCTTTAACTGTATGAATTAGATTTGTGGTTACATAATAAAACCTAAAATAAACCAGATAATTGTATGCACTGAATAAGCCCTCAATGCAATAATTTTACCCTCAGGGGAGAAAATTTAAAAGAAGTTGGGGAAAAATAGAGAAATAGAAGAGGAAATGATTAGAAGCAAAGTGAGAGGACAAAGGAATATCACTCAAACTTGGGGAAACTGGTGAAGACAGGAGGGAAAGAGCAAAAGAAAAAATAACAACAGAACAGAAGAACAACAATAAAAAAAACAAAACTAGAAACCATGTTCATACATATAAAAACAAGAATATACAATCAAGAAAAAACAACCAAAAAAAGTAAAAAAAAAAAAAAAAGAAGAAGAAAAAAATGTCCACAAGTCATGTCTCCACTGTCACTGGTAGACAGTGTGGGCAGGCAGAGCGCAGATCTGAGTTGATCAATCCCAGCAAGCCAGCTGTAGTTTTATGGCAGAGTAGTGGATAATCCCAGTGAACCTATGCCTTTAGATCCAGTGAAGTTCAGGCTGGTTTCTGGCTTTGAGAGTTGTACCAGATTCACTCAGCCTGCAGCAGGCCATTTGTCTCTTACCAGTGTAAAGTTGGCTTCCTACCAGTTTGAATTTCACTCCCTGACCTCCTGACTTGAACTCAACTCCCTGGCCCTGTCACTGGGAGCCACTAGATGGAGCCAGGCCTGAGTTCTGAGCTCAGTTGGCCCCTTTCCAACATGACTACCAGCCAAACACCCTCTCCTGGGGGACATCTGAACCCAAATGACTCACTAGCCACTGCAGTCCACTGTACTCACTGCTCCGTTCCACTGGTACATTTCTCTGGATGCTTCTGGCATCACGAGTTGTGTGTGTCTGCAGGTTCTGCTGCTCCTCCCAGTGAGTCCAGACTCAGGGAAAAAGTGCTGCCTGTCACCTCCTTTTTCTTCCTTGAAGTCTTTCTCTTCACTTTTCCCATGACCTCAATTCTTGCTTCAGATCCTTCCTCTGTTCGAGGGGCCCACTTTCCTCTTTCTCTTCCTCACTTTGCCATATTCCAGTGTCCGGACACCACATCTCTGAGAGGCTCTTGCTCTAATTTTCACCACTTTGCCATCTTCCCAGAAGTTACTGAAGCTATTTTTAACTGTCACGTTTTGTTTTTCTGTATGTTTTCTCTCGGGTACATTTGAAATTATAGATTATATCTTCTTATGTCAGCGTTAATATCTTCCAAGAATTCATTCATTTTATCTACATGTTAAAACATTGGCATGGTTTTTTTAAATACATTTTTGTATCCTGGTTAATATTTTTAGAATCTGTGCAAACATACCCTTTCCATTCCTGATAATATAATTGTACTGTGATGATTAATTGTCACTTTAACTGAATTAAGAACACTTAAGAACACCTGGAAATACATTACTTGGATTGTGTCTGTAAGGGTGTTTCCAGAAGAGATGATCTGAGAGGATTAGGGTTAAATAATATGACTCATAGAGTGAATGGAAAACTGAAATATTAACCAAGATAAGGAAGATTGTGGAGGGTCCAGATCCCTGGGCATGGCCATTTGCAGTTCAACTCACTGTCACTTGGGAGCTCTGGTTGCTGAGCAGAGAAAGGCTGCTTGCTGAGGGTTTGTAAATTTCAGACCCTGCCCCTCCTTTTTTACTACTGAAGTACTGGAGGTTGAACCCTGGGCCCCTGTGCTTCACTCTGAGCTACTTCCCCAGCCCTTTTGTGTTTGGAAACAGTGTCATGCTAAATTGTTAAGTTCCTTAGTCTGTGCTTGAACTTGCAGCCCTCCTCTTGTTACCAGGTTGTGTGGTTTTGTGGTCTCCTTCCAGAGGTAGTGTCCAGTTTCTTCTAGTCTTGAACAAAGAAATGGGCAAAACAAGTGCAAAAAGTGGCAAGGTTTTGCATTTATTAAAGGTAGGAAAAGGAACATGTTCTGCAGAGTGTGTTTGGGCCAAGTAAAAGTAGGAAAAGAAGTACAATCTACAGCATAAGAGCGACTACTGTGAAACAGCACAGCAGCAGAGAGCTCAGTGGTGACTGTCCCTTTGCATTTCCTGCTTCTCAGGCTAATGTCAATCTAGCCTATCTGTCTTGGTTACTTTTCTTTCATTGCTGAGACAAAATACCCAACGCCCAGTATGAAGGAAGGAAGGGTTTATTTAGCTTACAGCTTGTGCAGGTTTCAGTCCATACTTGGCAGATTCAGAGGCAGAGTGCCACATGGCAGAGGGCAAACTGTTCATGGCAGCAGAGCACAGCAAAAACAACCAGCAAAAGGGAGGAATGGCAGCAAAAACCTCCTTTTCACCCCTACGTTGTGAACAGCCTACCCCCACCCAGGGGGCATGTACCTCTCACATAACCTCCATGCCCTCCACTTCCACAGGCTCAGGATGTATACAAAGTAAGCACCCTGGCTTCCTGCTGAATCACTCAGCCAAACCTCTGGACTCCCCAGGTTGACACAGTATAACCATAACCCTGTCCCACTGAAAATTGCTCAAGTTCTCTTGAGAAGAATTGAAGACAACACTCTCTGACTGGTTCCACATGCAGGGCTTTGGGAACTATTCTGAGCCTTGGTCCTGAAATTTGCAAGTAATAGATCATACCAGTTTTCCCAGTCAATCTGCTGAACCCTAATCTCCTGCCTCATTACTTTAGCCTCACAGAGTGCTGGGATTACAGCTACACAGCATGACTGGCCTAGTCCTTTCTTTCCATAATCCAGAGTTCCTCAAACTCATTTTATATACCTACTAATCCCAAGAGAATTACGGAACTTTTCTATAAAATTTGAGGAAAATTGAATTCATTTTCTTTATTAGAATAAAATCATTGAACTAGAAAATAGCTATCATCTTACATAAATTTGATGGGTAAAACAATTAAATACCGGAGAAATTACTTGGTTTAACCAAAGCAGAACAAACAATAGCAGCACCAAGCCAGAGTTTTCAGAAATACAGTGAAAAGTGTTGACTTTTCATAAATGCAAAAACTGAGTTCTAATTACCCTGAAGCATTTCAATATTACCAGCAGATGAACAGTACGGTACACAGACTTTGGTCAGCCCATGCAGAAATACAGAACTCTGACCCACAACATGCAGCCACCTGCCCAAGAAGCCAGTCACCAGTCTGCTTAAGTCAAGGAGCAGGGTGCTAAGTATGGCAACAAACCAGCAAGCTAAACAACTTCTGTGACAATCAGCCTCCAATAGACAGCACTTGATTGTTAATTGATAGCATCCTTAATCTTTGTTTTTATTTCCAATTTAGGACCAGAGAAAGCCAAACCCACTACTGTAAACAGTCAAGTGGGATGACTGTTCATAGTCATCCCATTAAGTGGGATGCTTGGCTTCAAGTGAGCTGTCTGTTTCCCCAGGCCCAAACCCTCCACGCAGGGCACACTTGGCAGCCTCCCTCCTGTGCCTGCCAGGAGCTCTGCCACTCCTCTCCCTGCCTTCTAGTCTCTGAGAGAATGCAAGTAACAGGAGCCAAATCCTGTGCTATAGCAAATAAGGAGTCAAATCTTCTCTCGTTTGGTTGGTCTTTATTTCTCCACATAATAAAGGCTATCACACTGTAATCTCTGCAATTAATCTACTTCTCCAGGGCTGGTGGCATTCAGTTAGAAAACTGCAAGTTGCACAAATAAGGATTACACAGTTAAAACAAACAACTGTGGTTTAATTGATCTACAGCAGGAGTACTGAAGAATTGCTGCTCATAACTACTTTAGCAAGTCTTATAACGCTGGGCTTTAGGGAGGTTATCACAAGCTGTTCTCAATCCCTTAGTTTTGGGGAAATATACACATCAGTGATGGACACTATATGTCAGTGATGGCTTCCTTTTGATTTTTATTAGGTGCAAAGAGAAAAATATCAAGTTAAAAATCATTAGCTGTGGGTAGTGGTGCATGCCTGTAATTCCAACAATTGGGAGGCTGAGGCAGGAGGATTGTTGTGAGTTTAAGGGCAACGTAGGCTACGTAGTGAATTCAAGGCCAACCTGAACTATATAGCAAGACCCTGTCTCCAAGAAACAATTAAACAAGTCAATCCCGAAGGAGTAATAAATTCTCTCATTGAATATGGTAGTGCATACCTGTGCTCTCAACAGTTGAGAGACTGAGGAAATAAGATCACCATAATTTGAGGCCAGCCTGGCTATGCAGCAAGATGAAGGTCAGCCTGAACTACATGATGAATCTCTGCCTCTGTAGTAAATTGATAATTGTGGTCAAATTATAACCCCCAGTTGAACTGAGTAAGTATGGTGCTGAGTGTGGGAAACCCACCTGGGGACTACTGCCAGCAGCATAAGAGGCAGAACTGGAGAAGAAAAAACGGCTTTTGGAAACTGAAGGAGGCTATTGGGAGCTGAGAGAGTCTGTTGGAGCTGGGAAGCTGTAAGGAGCTGTTGGTTGTTTTGGAGGAGCTCATCATGCTGGCTTTCCTGATGAACTTGGCTGTTTTCATCCTCTGGGGAGCTCAGGACCTCGTTGGCACTGAGAATGGCTTTGGTTCGCTTTGGGGGAGCTCTGGTCCTCAATCTGAGCATCACTTCCTGGCTCTGGAGGGAAGATGGTGTACTCCCAGTCTCTGGGAGAAGCTTGCTGCATTGGCTTTCCTGTCAGGAACTCAGCCATGTTGACCATGGGAAGAGCTCAGGACCTCACTGTTGCTGAGGATGGCTGTGGTACTTCTCGGCTGAGCTCTGGTTCTTCTGAGTGTCGCTTCCTGGCTCCAGTGCAGATTCCTCAGCCTGCTAGCACAGATCCTTTATCCTGCTATCACAGACTTCCTAGATTCCACCACTGACCTTTGGGCCTTCCCAGCACAGATCCATGAAACAGGCCTGCATGATACATTGTTACGGTATCTGGGCTTCCAGCTGGACTAGTGGGAGGCATTGTTATTGGCTCCAGGTATTCAGCTGGACTCATGCAGGACATTTCTGTGGGATCCAGGCCCTTGGCTAATTTCCTCGGTCTTAGTGTGTGGACAGATTTCCTACACACTCTTGTGTATCATTCTTTAGGTGAATATTATAAATCCTATAGAATATGTGTCCTGTATGATATTGCTTTCCCTTGCAAAAATAAGCCCCAAACCAACACAACCTCAAAAAACAAATTCTTACACTGATAATAAAAGTCTGCTGTCAATGGGGCTGGGGATAGCTCAGTGGAATAAGCGCCTGCCTAGCAAGCACAGGGTCCTGAGTTCGATCCCCACTACCGCCAAAAAAAAAAAAGTCTGCTGTCAATAATGTCTTACCTAGCTGGCAGTCTCTCCAGAGCTTTCTGTAGGACTCTGAGGAGTTGGGACGGTGCCAGGGGACTGTCTGATGTGGGTGTCCTCGGCAGGTTTATGCTACTCACCCCTGGGATTGAAGTCCCCCAAGGACAGGGCTTGCTCTCCCAGGATATAGATTTGAGGATCCTCCTTTGAGAAGTAGAGGCCGGGCGCGGGCTCCTTCACCTACCGCCCCGCGCGCGCCCTCGCGGACCACGCGCCTCCACGGCCCGCCCGGATCGTGGCCTCCGCGAGAAAGGGATTTTCTACTTTCTCCAGAGCATTTGCTGATTTCGAAAACCTGGTAAATTGAAGTAGGAGGAGGCAGTTATAAACTCCAGAAATATAAAGCTTGTATGAGAAAAGAAACATGGAGAGGACTTCCGGGAAGATGGCGACCAGGTGAGCAGCAGAGGGAATCTCTCCCAGAGACCGATCCTTTGCGCGCGGCTGCCCGGTCCGTGGATGCAAAATTCCAACTGATCGGGCTGCTCTCCACGGCCTGAGCATTAAAGGGCCGGCTGACAAGCCACACGGCGAGAAGTGGGTGGATCCTGAGAGCTGGGCGCCCGAGGTATCGGTGCTGCGCTTGGGCCGCAGCTCGGTTCAAATCACATACAACCGAGAGAGCGAGTGCGGAGGGAAGAACGGCTTCAGCTCCTGAACCCGACCGGCTCAGAGGCGGCTGTAACCAGGATTTGTTGGAGGCAGCGGAGCAGAGGAAACTCAGAGAACGCGCTACTGGGACAGACTGCGCCAATCTGGGCAGCGGTCCAGGATCCCACTCAGAACCCCACCCCCGCAGCCGGCGCTGCGGCGAACTGGAGCAACAGCAATCCGCAGGATTTCTGAGTCGGGAAAAAGCTCCATCCAGAGAGATACATCTGAACGGCATTCCTGTCTGCACGATCAAAGGGTGAGTTAAGTGGGCGCTCTAACCAGTTTTTCCTGAATCGGGAAGCTCAGCCCAGCCAGTGACATCAAAGCAGCTTTAAGGACTGTGGGATCTCCCGGGTGGGAAGAGCTAGCTAGGTGCCCCAGTGGGATTTGTGAGGGGGGAAGGAGCTCCACCCAGGGAGGAACACCTGAGTGGCCTGTCTGCAAGACGCCTGGGGTGGCGACCTGTTTATTCACCCCAGCCTGGTCTTGGGGTAGGGAGTAGAAGCAGAAATCTCAGCAGACAGCTTAAGGGACATTCTCCCAAAGAGAAGTAATCATTGGAGCAGCCTCTGCTGCAGACCTTTGCCTGCTGAACTGCCTGGGGAATTTATAGCTCCACAGTTTGAATCTGATACCCAAAAATGGGAAAACAGAGGAACAAAACGCAGTCTCAAAACTCAACCCCACCCAGAACAAGTTTTGAATGTGAGGATACAGGGGAACCAGGAAATCACAAGTTATGAAACGATTGCATCTGAAATGAAACAACTCCAATAGGCCATAAAAGAGCTTAAAGCAGAAATAAGCCACATTCCCGCAATGATTTCTCAGACAAAAAACGAGCTGAAAACAATGATGGAAGAAATGTTCCGTGCACATAGAGAAGATATAGATAAAAGACTAGAAGAAAATAGGAAACAAATGGAAAAGTTACAAGAGGAATTTAGGAATGAATTACCAATAATGAAACAGGTCCAAAGAGAATTCCAGGATTTGAAAACTAACGCTGACAGCATGCAAAACCGTTTAAATGAAACCGAAGATAGAATTTCAGAACTTGAAGACAGCATGGCAGCTTATGAGCATGAAAGGAAGAATCTCATGATATCATCAAAGACACAAGAAAAGTCAATCCAACAGCTGCAAGATGAGGCAAAACGTAACAATATTCGAATTATAGGAGTGTGTGAAACAGCAGGAGATCTCACAA
>PVLD010036877.1:0-10650 GCA_004027595.1 Dinomys branickii
TGTATGTATAGAGGAATATATATGAATATACATATGTGCAGGAGGGCTAACATGGTTCTACTATTGTATTATATCACTTAATGCTAAGCAATAATCGAAGACAGGATATTAGATTAATAGTGTATATCTGTATGTGTTAGCCTGAACACACACTTCGAAGATATCAATATGTAAAGCAGCAACAAGTGGTGTTTTTTTTTCTGTTGTTGTTGTTGTTGATGTTGTTGCTGTTGTTGATGTATGCCTGTTTTCTTTCTTGTCTTTGGATTTTTGGTTCTTGTGTGTTTTTTTTTTTTCTGTTGTTGAGAGGATCAACAGTCTGACTAAATTTGCATGTCTGTATATGGGTCCATACATCTACAATTCGAAGATATCTATGGATAAAGCAACAACTACTGTTGAGACCATATCACCTTGTCTATAGATTAGTTGTGATTGTACTATTTTCTATGATAAGGGGTATCTGTTTGTCAATATGTTTTTGTACTTTTATGTTTCTAAAATAAAAAAAAAAAACAAAGAGTATCTTTACAATGAAACAGATCTAACAAGTACTATCTTATGCAGGTGATCAAGTTAACCTCAATAGCAGTAAGTCTGTTGGAAGGATGAACCCCTCCGATATAAAGAAAATGGCAGTTTACCTTTGTTATCTCCCTTCCCAAACAAACAGCCCAGTCTAATCAGGAAAAAAAAAAATGTCAGACAAGATGCAGTTGAGGTATACTGTACTAAACTCCTGACAGGTACTCTTCAAAACTACCAAGGTCATTGAAAAAGTTAGAAATTGTCATATCTAGGTCCACTAACTGGCTCCACTGGAGGAATACAGATGACTGGCCCCTCACCTTACATCAGTGGGACCAGGCAACTGGGGGAAAGGTCAACCACAGAGTAGCACCATGACTAGGGCACACACAATGGTCAGGCAGGACCAGCAGGGTGGAAAAGTACATCACATGAACCAGCAAGTGGTAAGTTCGGTAAACCAGCATTATACTTAGGGACAAAAACACAAGGAATGGAAGTAGGCAAGTGGAGAAGGACCTCCACCTTTTTTAAAATTTGATTTAATTGTATCTCTTTTTTTTGCTTTTATCTTACTTTCTTTTCCTTTTCTTTCTTTTCTTTCTCTTTCTCTCTTTTTCTAATGGCTAGGGAGAATTCAGCCACAGAAAACATATCCCTTCCCTTAAACCCAGAGACCAAATTTCGATAATCCCTTCGTAACTCCTCATTCTTTCTTTACTACCCTCTTCTCTAATTTCCCAGGGCTTTCAAGATCATCTGGTGACCTCTAACCTTGCTTGTACCACCTTGCCAGTTATCTATGTTTTTATACACTGCCTTTCCTAAATTTCCCCACAACTGAGTAAAAGCAGTCTATCAAAGGGAAACACTTTGCAAAACCCCTAATTTAAGATTGGTTCTATTATATAACTATAGATTTTCCTCCTATGGTGTATAGTACAAAATTAATAGTTATGACACTTTGTCATTTCCTAAACTGTGCTTGATGCTACTTTTATTGATAATTGTACTAATTTAGGTAGGATCCCATATCTTTTGTAATCACTTGTTCTCCCTTCTGTAACAATACTGGAAATCCCTGGGGTAATAACCTCAACACAGAGCTACACCAATGGACTGGGGACTTAGTCAAACAGTTACCAATATCCCACACTTAATTAACTGGGAATGTAGGATCTTGTAACAGACAGAAACCAAGAATCTCCTATGCACAGAAGACATTCTTGAAAAATAGACTTTTCCTAGAAAGACATTGATATTGACAATATAGATACCTACTACAAAACCCACAAGGATCATCACAGAAAACGAAATAAAATTTTGTGAAATAGAAAAATGACAGCATGCAGAAGCAAAATGCAGTCTCAAACCTAGGGCTGGGGATATAGCTCAGTGGAATAAACACCTGCCTAGCAAGCGCAGGGTCCTGAGTTCGATCCCCAGTACCGAAAAAAAAAACAAAAAAAAACCTAAAGCCCACCCAGAACAAGGCCAGGAGAAAAAAAGAGGAATAAGGAAGACACACACCTGGAATGTCTAAAATGATAGTGACCAAAGGAAAGCAACAAATTTATGAGGCTCTAGAGGAAATAAGATAAGAAGTAGTCTCTCAGGTAAAAAAAATAAATAAGTAAGAAATGGTAACCATAATCAAGGAATGGCTCAGGAAATCTAGATTAGCTATAAGTGAAAATATAGAGGGTCAAAAGAAAATGATGGAAATCTTGAATGAACAATATAAGAAAGAAACAGAATGCATGAAACAGATTCAAAGAGATATACAGGAAATTAAAAACTCCATTGAAAGTTGGCCAAACCTCTTGAACAAAACTGAAGATAGACTTTCAGATCTTGAAGACAGGATCACAGCTAGCAATCACAAAAGAAAGCATCTTGTAAAAATAACAAGAAACCAGGATTAACAAATCAATAGCTACAAGATGATGCAAAGTAAAACAATGTAAGACTGATACATTTCAATGAAAAAGCAAGAGTCATACAAATGGTATAAAAACTATTTGCAGGGCTGGGGATATAGCTCAGTGGAATAAGCGCCTGCCTAGCAGGCGCAGGGTCCTGAGATCAATCCCCAGTACCGCAAAAAAAAAAAAAAAAAAAAAAAAAAAATATATATATATATATATATATATTTGCAGAAGTAATAGAAGAAAATTTCCCAAACAGAGTAACAGAATCTGACATACAGTAAGTGAGGCATATAAAACTCAATATAGCCATTAACCAAAATAAATCTGCACCCAGACACATAATAATCAAGACCCTAGAAATTCAATACAAAAATAGAATATTAAAAACTGTTAGAGAAAAAGAACTATAAAAGAAAGCTCAACTTCTCACAGCTGATGTTCAACACAACACCTCAACTCAAGAAGAGCTCAGAGTGAAATATTTTCCTCCTGAACAAAAGAACTTTAATCCAGATGGATGGACATTGCCAAACTATTTTTCAAAATTAATGAAGAAAAAGATACTTCTATAATAAAGAACAATGGAAAAATTCATGAACCCCAAACCAACCCTACAAAGAGTACTAAAAGATATTTTAGATAGACATAAAAATGACATTTCCAAGAACAACAGAAAAAAACACCAGGTAAGTCAGGCAACTAAGCAGAGGAGAAAAGTAGGGAACCAACAGCAAGGGAAAAAATGGCAAAGATAAATCAATATATGTCAGTTATAACCATTAATGAAAACTGTCTCAACTCATTAATCAAAAGAAACTGACAGGCAGAATGGATCAAGAAACAATATCCAGCAATGTGCTATATATATGAAACACATTTCACTCAAAAAGACATTCATAAACTGAAAGTCAAAAGATGGAAAACAATACTCCATGCAACAGGAATCCAGTAAAAAGCAGAGGTAGCTATTCTGTTATCAGATAAGTTGAACTTCAAACCAGTAATGATCAAAAGAGATAAAGATAGCCACTATATATTTGTTAGAGGAAAATTTCAAGAGGAAGAGATAACAGTTATAAATATACATGCACCAAATACATGAGCACCCAAAAATGATACAAATACTAATAGATATGAAAAATCAAATAAGCTATGACACAGTTGTAATGAGGACCTCAACACCCTATTGTAACAAGAGATCGATCAACTAGACAAAAGAATCAGGAAAGAGATATCAGAATTGACACAAATCTGTGAATAAATGGACTTAGTAGACATTTAGAGAGTGTTCCACCAAACAATATCAGAGTATGCATTCTTTTCAGCTGCACATGGAATGTTCTCTAAAATAGGCCATATAATAGCCCAAAGAACATGCTTAAGTAAATGCAAAGAAATTAAAATTATGCCATGCATATTATCTGACCATAGTGCAATGAAATTGGAAATTGATGAAGAAAAAACTGCTAAATTTCTATAAATGCATGAAAATTAAGCAACATACTACTAAACAACCAATGGGTCACAGATGAAATTAAAGAAGAAATTTAAAAATATTTTCAATTAAACAAAACTGTAAATACTACACAGCAGACCTTGTGGGATGCAATGGAAACAATTCTAAGAGGGAAATTTATGCTGCTGAATTTTCACCTCCAAGGAACAGAATGAGCACAACAAACAATCTAATGCTGTACCTAAAGCTTATACAGACTCCATGAGGAAAGATGGAGTGAACATTATCATTGAGGGGCACCAAACCAGGCTGCAATTCATCTCTGCTGAGTGGCAGAAATCCAGTTCTCATTCCTTTGTAAAGGGAAATATGCAAGAGGTTAAAAAGTTATCAAGAGAACATTACTCACTGCTGCCAAGCTGGGTGCATTCTGTACCCTGTATTATTTGGATTGATGGTGGCTCAGTCAAACGTCTAGATGGAGACCCATTTGTTTATTCTTGTTAATCAGACACTCATTAAGCACATAATATATGTCACATACTTTTCTATCTTTTTTAAAACTAAAGCATAATTTCATAACAGAAATGAGAATTTAACAATAGCTAACAACTGTTGATCATTATCTTTCAAGTAGTTAGACATGAAACAATTCTCTCTTACCAAGAAACAAACATAACACAAAGCTTTCTTTCTGATCAGAGAAGCTAGTAGTATTAGTAACACAAATGAGTATATATGTTAAAGTATTTTAAAACAACAGCATAGGTAATTTGAGGAATTATTTGAACTTCTCCTTTCTTCCTATTTATCTTCTATTTTGTACTTTCTTTCCATGTATAAACATATTTGAATTTCTCGTGTAACAGAAATGACATGATCTTTAAGCTTGTATTTCTTACTTATTCCACTGAACATTATGCTCTGAAATTGTACCTATTTGCCTAATATGTCAAGTTCGTCCCATTGGATGACAGACTGGTATTACATTATGTGTCAATACCACATACTATTTTAGATATTGGTGACAAAGTTGTGAAAAAGTAAGAAGCGTGGCCTTCACAGAACATGCACTTTAATAGAGGAATACAGTATCTTATAAAGCAGTTTTTACTATATAAACAAACATTCAGATTAAAAAAATTGATTAATGAGTAGGAAAGAAGTCATTAGTGTTGTGTAGGCAAAAGTACATGGAGAGCCATTTCAAGGAGATTGAGAGGAAAAGTTCTCTCTGAAGAAATGACATTTGGATTTTGACAGAAGACCTAAGTGATAAACCCACTACTTTACTGGGGTTTGGGAGAAGCAAACTTTAAACAGGAGGGAAATTGTTATTTTTCAGTTGTTCATCTGTAGTTTTGCCTAACAAGTGAGCCAACAAGTGAAAACATTTATAAGCCCTTACTGTGATATCATTATTTTGCAGTAACCAAAAGTAATTATAAAGTCATCGCAGAATTTAGAGATTAATAAAGAGATATATGTCCAAAAGAAGACCTGAGAAAGGTAATAATAAAATGCTTTGTTCCAAAATGCCAGATAGATTTGTAAAATAAGACAAATAAGAAATCTAGATTTATACATGAATGAGTTATAACAAAGTCCAACTGTTGCTTTCCTCCATTAACTCATCTGTAGCTCTTCTTTCTGGTCTACTAAACTTGGGAAAACTTCCTTTTTCTGACTTTTTCTCATTTTCCTATTATCAGTTTTACACAAGACTGTCTCTGGACATTAAAATACACTTTTGATGTGCATATTTTCACTCTTATTGACAGGCTTTAACATCCTTGTAACCAGCATCAAAATCATCCACTCCCCACCGCTTCCTCATTAACCTCTTTATCTTGTACTGGAAGCCCCAAAGGGACTAATTTTCTGTGAATGTCTTAAATACATTGCAGGTTTTCAACATGATACATCGTGGATAATAAATGCTATGTTATTCTGGATCTAGTTGTTTTCTTTTAAAAGCTTTTTGTTTAACTTGCCCAAACAGCAAACTTATTTTTTATGCCTTCTGTAGTTAATAATCCTGCTGAATCCTTCCATCGTGAATCTATTTCATATGTTTCAGTCCTGCACATTCCTTTGAAACTGTGATGTTTGGAGATCAGCCAAAGATTTGAGCAATTAGTACTCTCCTGCAAGAATTCATTCTTTCTGTGGTTTTCTTGTTCCCAAGTCTCCCTCTAAATTTCAAGCTGTTCTGATGGCACTCAGTGCAGTTCCTTGACACATCAAGTCAGTAACACTTCAGTTTTCTGTTTGCCAACTTGTTCGCAGGTTAAGAACCCATATAATGTATCTATGAATACACTTGTCTTAAAAGAAGAGATACAAATGGAAAATAAATATATCAAAAATTTTCAACAGCATTGGTTATTCTAGAGATGCAAATTAAAACAACACTGAAATTCCATCTCACCCCAGAAAAAATGCCTATCATCAAGAAATCAACCAATAACAAATGCTGGTAAGGATGTAGGGAAAAAGAAATGTTTCTCCAGTGTTGGTGTGAGTATAGACTTGTACAACCACAGTAGGAATCAGGTTAGAGATTCCTCAAAAAACTAGGATTAGAGGTCCCATTCAACCCAGCTATTGCCATTCGGGGTATTTTTCCAGAAGAATTAAAAACCTCATAACAGTGATATATGTACACCCATATTTACAGCAGCACAATTCGTCAATCAACTGAGGACTGGATAAAAAGATGTGGTATTTTTATACAATGAAATCAGGTATAGAGAAAGATATACTCAAGGATTAATATGCTATAAAGAAAAATATACTCAAAAAAATATATATACTCAAGGATTTTACAGATAAATAGATGCAACTGGAGACCATACTCAGAAGTGAAATAAACAAGACTTGCCTGTGTAAAAATCGTATTGTCTCCCTAGTGTATGAAACTAAAAGTGTAAATACAGTAAAAAAGGTACAATAGATATTGTGAAAGGGAAAGGAACTGCTCAAAAGGAAAGAACAACTGGGATGGGGGAAAGGAGAAAAGAAAGAAAGAAGAAAGGGAAAAAATTATATATATATACAAGGTAACTAAGATAAGTGTACTAGTAATTTTTAGTGGTTTATTGAACAGTTAATGCCTAATTGCTTGATCAATTTTGCATGCCTCTGTCTGATAATCTGAACAACTACTCTGAAGATAACAATATGCAATGTAACAACCATTGTTTATTGCCTATCATCTTGTTTTGAATTTCTGTATAGTATACTTATTGTTTTTATACTTTATTCTCTTTAAAATAAAATTTAAACATTTAATACCCACTAAAAGTACAAATCAAGAATAGAAAAAAGGGAATCACACAAGGAAAAATATGCAAATACCAATGTGAACTACTGGGGTCCCTTTATTGTTTTCTGTCTGATTCTTCACTGAGCTGGTAGGAGTTTTCCTGATGCAGTGCTAATTTAGACTAAGGCAGAGATTAAATTCAGAATTGAGGTCTAGTCCTCTACGTGCCTTTCTTGCTACCACAATATAACCTATATATATTCAGCTTATCTGATAGGCCTGCTCTGTCTAACATCTCAGCCAATCAGGATGCAATTGTCTTTGTCTTTATTTGTAAGACAAATAAAGGACTCTTTGTAAGAGTCCTTAGCAAAACAGAAAAAAACTCAAAATTAACTGAGTAGAGCAGCAGAGCTGGAGGTCAACGAACTCCTTGGGGCTAGAGCAAGGTCAGCCTGGAGAACATGGATCTCCAGAGGCAAGCCATGTCCACAAGTTGTTGAGACTAGAGCAAAGGTGGTCCAGCAGGTGTCTGGTCTTGGTGTTCTTCCTTGCTGACTACAGCACAGAGAGCTCTGAGAATGTTTCAGTGTTTTGTTTTCAGCAAAACACTGAAATCTTGCCCTTTTGATTCCACAGCGCATTTCTGCTCTTTTTACCGTGTATAAATGAAGACATGCGGGTTGGGATGTTGTCACTGCCCCTCCATCAGAGAGATCAGGTCTTGCCTGGTCCCAGCTTTCCTTTCATGTGCCTTGTTTCTTTTTAGTCTCCCATCAGCTCCTCTCAGGACCCCACTGCCATGCAGGTTGCACCGTTAACTAGTAGAATCACAATCTTTCAATGGCAACTTTCCTCTTTTGGCCTGCTTCATGGCTCTTTCCAAGTCCTTCATAATTTTGTTGTATTTGCAGCTGCATTTAAAATTTTATCCAGTTTTTGTAAGTATGCTATGATTCACCTAAGAAATGTATTGTGTCAATACCAAAACCTGGAACCAGAATAAAGTTGTACTAAATGATCATGAAAACAAAATAAAGAATTTGACCATAAGTATTTTTATACCAGGTTTCAACTAATTTGTATTTATGTCTAAAAATGTAGACCATAATATTGAAGAATATACATTCAGCAAATAGTACGGTAATTACTGTTAGGATTAGAAAGCTACAAATGACACATGACCAGATTCTTTTACATATAAAAAGGAAGGAGATTAGTGTCCATAATATTTATTTCTCTAACATTTGATGCTATGTAAAAGGAGAAAGAAGTTGGTAGAAACCTGACGCAGCTCCTCAGGGTGAATTGTAAAATTAATGTGAATCTAAGTATTTCCATGTCAGGTCAGGAGGTCCTCATTCAGGCCTGCGAACTGCTCTCACCAAGGTTCATGTGTGGGTCCTCCCTGTACATGCCCAGTGCTGAGTGAGGTACTGGAGTGGGTGCTCCATGAGCTCCTGGCGCCCTGGTTTGGGTCTGGGACTTACTTGTGTCCTGACCTCCTGGAGGACATAGATATGGACAGTCTGTGATCACTGTTGGTACAGCCCATGCCTGGCTCCTGTGCACATCTTGAACTGACTAGAGACACAGAATTACGCAGGCTGTGACCCACTGACATCAGGGATCCCAGCTGAACGCTGCTGGGGGAACCAGGTATTTCCCATCTATTTGGGGGGGACAGTGGGGGCAACCCACGACCCTGCCACCATTACAGTCTGATTCTTTGCCCTCCATGAGCCTGGTGAAGACAAGGATACTCATTCAGAAGGCCCATGAACTGCTCTCACCAGGGTTTGTGTGCGGGCCCTCCCCGCGTGTGCTCAGCACCAAGTGAGGTACTGGAGTGGGTGCTCCATGAGCTGCTGGCACCATGGTTTGGGTCTGCACTTTACTTGTGCCCTGACCTCCTGGATGTCACAGACACAGGGGGTCCGTGAACACTGCCTGTGCAGCACGTGTCTGGCTCCTGTGCATGGCCTGAGCTGCCTGGAGACACAGAATCAGGTGCTTCACAACTGTTGACCCTGCAGATCTTGTCTGGGTTTTGCCTGTACCCTGAACTGACCCCAGGTCACAGGATCACTGTTCCAGGATTTTGTCACCAGTCCAACCGCATTCTGGGTCATATACATGGCCTGAACTGTGAGGGGTAGCTGGAGCAGATGAGCTGTCATCAGCTGATATCACCATCCATGTCTGAGACCTGGGAGACCTAGCTACACTTCATCATCTGCTGGAAAAGCCCAGACTAAGCATGCATCTCAGTGGACACTGAGGGGCAAGCCTGACCACCAGGAAAACTAGGGACACTAGTGGCCTTTGCTGAGCTGCCAGGGAAGGAGACTGAGCTTTCTGTATCTGGTATCAAACATGATAAGACGAAGGACTAAAACACAATTTCAGAACTCCATCCCACTCCGAACAACTCCAAGAGATATCGACATAGGAAAACTTGGTAAACACAGACCTGAAGTGCTGAAATGATTGCAATGGAAGAAAAGGAACAATTCCAACAGGCCATAGAAGAGATCATCTCTCTCTAAGAAATAATTTCTCATGCAAAAAATAAAATCACAATATTAATGAAAGAAATGCTCAGCACATCTAAAGAAGAAACATAAAAAATCAGAAGAACATAGGCAGTGGACCAAAATATTAAATGAAAAATGTAGAAATGAATTAGAACACATGAACCAGATTCAAAGAGACATTCAGGAAATCAAAGCTTCCATTGAAAGCTGCCCAAACTACTTGAATGAAGCCAAAGATAGAATTTCAGATTTTGAAAACAGCATGGTAGCTAGCGATCATGAAAGAAAGGATCTCTTAAAATCAACAAGGAACCAGGAAAAATCAATTCAACAGCAGCAAGATGAGGCAAAGAGGAATAATGTACAACTAATAGGAGTCAGTGAAGCAGCAGGAGGCAACACAAATGATATGAAAAGAAGATCTGCAGAAAAAATAGCAGAAAATTTCTCAAGCATGGAAAAAGAACCTGATATACAGTTATATGAGGCATAGAGAACTCCAACTAACCATAACCAAAATAAAACTACACCCAGACATATAATAGTCAAGATACCAGATCTCTAGCAAAAGAATAGAATATTAAACACTGATAGAGAAAAGAAACAGATTACCTGTAAAGGAAAGCCCATCAGAATCACAGCTGACTTCTCAATGCAAACCATCCAATTAAGAAGAGCTTGGAGTGAAGTATCACAGGTCCTGAGACAAAACAGCTGCCAAACTATCCTTAAATTCATTGGAGAAATAAAATATTTCCACAACAAAGAAGAAATAAAGAACTTCATGAATGCCAAAACATCATTCCAAAAAGTACTAAAAGATATTCTAGACAAAAAAAAAAAAAAAAAAAAAAAAAAAAAAAAAAAAAAAAAAAAAAAAAAAAAAAAAAAAAAAAAAAAAAAAAAAAAAAAAAAAAAAAAAAAAAAAAA
>PVLD010036878.1:0-10649 GCA_004027595.1 Dinomys branickii
GCTATTAGAATTTGCGTTTGGATACTGTCCCCAAGTTCATTCACGCTCTCAGAGTCAAACCTTCCAATGGAGATTCCTCCGCAGGGAAAGAGCCTGGGAGGAAGGGGCCGCGCACCAGCCATCACCTCACAGGTCATGCTCCTTGTCACGTGAAGACACTTTGAGATTTGTCTTTACCAATAACCTCGGTGTGTTCAAACCAAGGAATGTGACAGTAGAAGTCTAAAAATCAGGTGACTCAAGGTGAGCACATTACTTTGGTGAAATTAATATGTCAAAGAAGAGATATGTTCAACCTGTGAGGAGGAAAGAGTATATTACGGAAGATTTCCCATGTTAAGTCCCCACCTGAGGGGCTGGGGATATAGCTCAGTGGCGTAAGTGCCTGTCTGGCAAGCATAAGGTCCTGAGTTCGATTCCTGGTACCGAAAGTAGAAGTCCCTACCTCATGGCAGGGAAAGGACAGGGTAGAACTCCCTGCAGCTGTCATTCTGGCCTCCTGCTGTGATGAGCTTTCCTTGGTCTGGAGTCCCTGTGATGTAGGTAATGTGACGTTGATGGATATTTTGTCCCAGTGACAGGAAGCTGCCAAAGACATTTAATTACACCTAGTTGGATAAAAGTTTTAGTCCGAGACCTTAAATGTGGAGGTTGTATCCTCCACTGTGGGCTTCCTTGTTATGACAGTAAATTCTAAAATTCACCTACCCTTCCCCACAATTTCTTTTTTTTTGTTTTTTTAGACAGGTTCTCCCTACACAATGTAGACTGACCTTGAGCTCACTTTGTAGCCCAGGTTGGCCTTGAACTCACAATGATGCTCCTCCCTCAGCCTCCTCAGTGCTGGGATTACAGGCATATGCCACCACCACCTTGCCCAGCTGTCCTAATACATATTTAAATGGTATATTTCCATACTTTAATCTAGGGACACTGGCTGTTGTACAGTATCTGATTGATTCTATCAGTTTCATGTTGGTGCTTTAATGTTTTCAAAATATACCGTGATTTTATTTGCAAGTGAATACCATTTTATTTATTCCACCTTATTGTCTGCTAATTCTTTTTGTTTTTACAGTTTGTCTGAATCCATGGACATAATTGTAGTTCTTTGGTCCTCTAGATTTCAATGTATTGGACTACATTAATTTTTCAGTTATACCTCTAATAGTTTTTCTCTACTTTCATGTGTGATCTGCACAAATGTAGAACAATGTAATATCCTTTGTTCTGTGGAGTGATTACCATTTTTATGTTGCTGTGGTTTTCTCTCATTTTCACTCTGGGAGCTCACCTCCCCGAGGCTCAGGCGTGGCCCTGTTAGGGCTGCTGTGTGCCTTGGTCTCAGAGTCCCCATAGAACGTGATGCAGAGTGACCTGATGCCCTCAGCTCAGATCTCCCCGTGCCCTCAGTTCGTGAGGTACCCTCTGCCCTATATTCTCTAATTTCCTGAAAGTTAATGTGTACACTCATTGTTTAATATGTATTTAAGCTCGCATTTTGAGTTTCTGGAATAACTAAAAATATACATTTATTGTATCACCTTGTGAATTTTTTTTTTTTTTTTTTTTTTTTTTTTGCGGTACTGGGGATTGAACTCAGGACCCTGCGCTTGCTAGGCAGGCGCTTATTCCACTGAGCTATATCCCCAGCTCCTGAAATTCTTAATAATTTGTTAGACCATTCATTTGATACATGTCATTCAAAAATTTGTCATTAGATCGTACATTCTTAAAGAGTATTTTAAAAATGATTCTGCTTTTTATTTCAAATTTTATTCCAGGATTTTCTAAGATCTTGCTTTGCACGACTTCCTCTCCATTTCTTTATTAGGTTCTTTCTTGTTGACCTGAACATATTTCTTGGGTTTTCGAGAAGACAGTGTGCTCCATAGTTACAAGATAAAACACTAGTTCCAATCCATCTGATAAATCCCTTGGAAGTATGGCCTTGTTGAGTTATATTTGACTTTAATGAATACTCTGCTTTTTAGCTTTCAGTTACTGATGGAGTTGTTTTGAGTCCTCAGATACACAGTTGGAAATACATGCTTTTCCTTTGGCGTCCTGCTTTTGCTTATGGAGTTTGCACCACTGTTCTGTAGGAAATGTGGTAAGAAATGAAATTGTTTTAATCTTCTGGTTTCATGTGCACGTGGTCACTGTAACTCTTTACTCACTTAGGTACGTACTGGATATTGTCTAATTAATGCAGCTTCAGTAGAATTTGCTGCATCAGTTCTACTCTGGTGTGTCTGTGTGTAGCTTTCTATTGAATCTGTCCTCGTAGGAGCCCACATAACGACCCTCTTTTCCAGGTGCTCAGAGCCTGTGCTCCATAAGCCAGCTGGCTAGACAGTGATCAGCTTTCCTACCTGTTCTCTCTTTCCCTGAAAATCTGAGCGGTTCTTCTGGTAATCTCACCTGTTCTCCTGGTGGTCTGACCTGTTGTGCTGCTGGTCAACATAGTGTTCCAATACTGCTTGCTGTGGGTTTGTAGCACTCATATTTGCTACTGTATTTACCCGTTCCTACCTAAAATGTGAAATGTCTTATCATTTCATGTTTGAAGGCAGATAAGGAGACTTCTTAAATTAATCAGTACTTTATAATGAAATTTACTTTTTTAAAAATTTAGAATAAATTTTAATCTCAAGCTTTCTGGTGAGATTTTCATGATAACAGTGAAAGTGTCCCAGCTGCTTCCAGCTGCTTTTACTGTTGAGATTCAGGCAAGAAATGAAAGGACTGAGTTCATAAACTCTACGTGTCAGAAATTGCTCTTGAATTATGAATGCAAGCTTTCCTCTTTTTGCAACTGTTCCAAAGGTCACCATACGTGTTTCCCGTCTTCTTTCCTTTGAGTTTTCATTAAATATCACAGAAATTGCACAGAGAAGTTTGCTTTGTTTTGTCTTTTTGAGATAGGGTCTCACTGTGCAGTTCATGCTGGCCTTGAGCTCATTTTGTAGCCCAGGCTGGTCTTCAACTCTCAGTGATCCTCCTGCCTCAGCCTCCTAAGTGCCGGGATTACAGGCCTAATCCTTTTTTTTTTTCTTTCGTACCAGGAATCCAACTCAGGATCTTATGCTTGGGAGGCAGGCGCTTGTGCTGCTGAGCTATATCCCCGGCCCCAGGACGGATGTATTTTGTGTGGTTTTCCAAATTTATTTAATTCTCATGAATGTTTTCAAGAGCTAATGTGTGAATCAAGGCTAAAGTGCTGTCTCATGCAGTGTGCTGGTCACACTGTTCCTGGGTTTTTAATTTTATTTGAAGGGAATCACATCTATTCTCAGGAAAAGCACAGAGTAATTTCTAGAGAGTGGAAAGAAATCACTTGTCTGTGGATTTGGGGAAACTCCGTAGTGAAGGAGAGGAGTGGACTGTACCGCCAATTCTCGATTCTAGAACAAATCTACTTGCTTTATTCTTCCCCACTGCAGGTTTCTTTTGTGGTGCTCAGAAGTGAGATTTGGATTTCATTTTCTGTTCGGTGTTTGTCTTGAGTCTTATATGTTGTAGTTTATTTTTAGATTTGTGTTCATTGATCTTAACTCTGCATACTAAATCCTTATATTGTATACCTTGTGTTTTCTTCTTTAACTCCCATTTTCCTAAGATTTGAGATTTTACTACTTGTGATGGGTGCTTCATTGTCTTCTCAGGAAATAGTGTTTTTCACATTAGTGTTTTTCACTATCTCTTCCAAAGGCATTTAAGTTTAACTTTCCTATTTCAATAGGTAACCTATGTACCTAGGCTAGAAGACTAAACAGCCCAGATTTCTCAGGACATACCTGTTTCTCCGGAATGTATATGAAATAAATTGTACTTTCTTCCCGAGGTGTATAAGATCACCTGAGTCATATGTCAGTATTCTGTGTACTTGGGGAGCCTTTGATGGTTGCCTTCATTTCCTGAGAACCTTTTGTTGTTCTGTACCTGTCGTACACTGATGTGAAATTTTGGAATTTGCATGTCTTTCCTTATATTATGTAAGGTATCACATTGCCATAAGGTATTGAATGTTACCTTACAACTCCAGTTTTTTAACAAATGGAAGATGTGATTTGTGTTTGAATCAGTATTATTTTAAATGTTTATTTTTGTTGGGGAGTTTGAGGGAGTGTGTCACTCTGTAATCTTGACTCTCCATAGTATATACCCAGTCTACACAATGAATTCATAACAATCCTGAAATTTCTGACAATCCTCCTTCAGAAGTCTCCCAAGTCCTGGGAAAAGTTACATACCACTTCTTTGGGCTGAAGTGTTCATTTTGTATTCGCTGACTAGTTACTTTGCAGTATCTTGATTTTCGTTGGATTTCATGTATTTTATTAATATTATTCCTGTACTATCCTCCTTTACTCCACACTAGTATTTTTTATATTGAAGCACCAGGAGATATTTTGGTGTGCCTCAGCTATAAGTTTATGTGCTGCTATTCCCCTGCATTCCTTGTCTGTAGACTGGTTCACTAAAACTTGATTTTCATTAACTTTGTAATTACTCATATACCTTATTTAATATTCAATTAAATATTATTCTGTAACAAATATTTAAGACTGTAAATGTGACCTAAGTACAAAGCAGTATGGACTCAATGCTAGGAATAAGCAGGTGTGGAAATGGATACAATTTATGATGTATGGAATCCATTCATTCACTAGATGTTTTATCTGATTCTGTGTTCTATCCGTGGTGATTTGCTGATGCCTCTTTGAGCTCTGCTTTAAAGACAGTGCATAGGGCTGGGGAGAATAAGTACCTGCCTGACAAGCACAAGGTCCTCAGTTCCATGCCCAGTACACCAAAGATAAATGAACACATAAATAAATAAACAAAATAAAGACAGTGCACAGGTACAATGGAGGGGACCCTGCAGGACAAGCAGTGCTACTGTTGTGCTGTTGCTTTGCAATGTGTTGCAGTTGCGTCGGAGTTACTGGGTGCAGATATGTGCATGTACATGGGTTTGACCACCAAGACATGCAGATAATACTGGAAATACTATTCGTCAGTTCAGGTTTTTATGAGAGGAACTGAGACCTATCAGCTTGTGTGTGTGAAGTTGAGGAAATTTGTGATTATTTAGGAGACAGTGACCTTTGAGGACGTAGCTGTGAACTTCAGCTCGGCAGAGTGGGCTTTGCTGACCCCATCTCAGAAGAAGCTCTACAGAGGGGTGATGCGGGAAACCCTGATGAATGTGAATGCTATCGGTAAGCGTGGATCTTTTTCTTGCTTATCCACCCGTAGAGCATTGACTGTCGCTCACTGACAGAGCTTAATGAAATTGAATGGTATAAAAAAATTTTTTTTTGATGGTACCAGGGATGGAACTCAGGACCTTGTGCTTGCCAGGCAGGTGCTTATTCCACTGAGCTATATATCCCCAGCCCAGTGCTATGAAATTTTGAACTATATCTCAGGCCTTGATACTTTATAGCATGATTATAAGTGAAATTATAAATTTTTATATAAGTTTATAGTGACTTCATTTTCTGTGTCTGCAATACAGGAGGAACACGGGATAACCAGCAACTTGAAGAGGACAATAAAATTCACCCTAGAAATCTAAGGTAATTTTCCGTACAAAACTATCCAGCGATGCATTGAGGTGGATTTTGTATTATCTGTCCATGCACAGAAACATGGTTGATTATAGGAAGCATGTAGTACTGATACCATGCAACAAATTATGCTGTGTGCTGTAATTGTAAGAATTTGTTCCATGATCAACATCATGGAAATGTGTGAGATGTCATGTAATTATTATATATAGGCATATATGAAATGAGGAAATTTTACATTTTGACAGGAATTCATCTTCAAAACCTCCATTTATGTATATATGTGAATGTGAGTCATTATCTAGAACATTTCTCACATGGAAGCAGCATTGAAAATGCAAATGAATGCTCACAATGTCATGAGAAGTACTTTGAAATCATCCTTCAGAATATTGAGATGTTCTTCTTTAAAAATCTCCAAAGTCACCCTCATATATTTTGGGTAGGAATATAAAATTTAAATAATAATAATCAATATATAGAGATCTCATAAGCAAAGAAAATGTTTCCATTAGATCCAAGTATGCGTCCATGGATATACCCCTTTTGTTTGCTTTTTGAGCCAGGGTCTCACACTGTAGTTCACGTTGGCCTTGAACTTACTGTGTGTCCCAGGCCGTCCTTCAACTCAGAGCATTCGTCCTACATCAGCCTCCAGAGGTTTGAGATTATTCATATGGCGCAATGCTCAGTGATTCTCTTGGTATATTTTGAATTGAAATACAATAAAAAAATTTTAGTGATCCATAGAGTGTAATAATGAAAGAAAGACGTCAATTCACGATGTCTAAGATGTGGAAATAATTCACAATAGCTAAGCTCTGGTTAGAGTTCTGATGCCCATCACTGGGTGCCTAGATAAGAATACGTGGGGTCCGCTCAGCACCGTGCTGCAGTCCTGTAATCACAGCACTCCTGCTTTCTGAGTCGGCAGGACAAAACCTTGATACTCAGCCTGAGCATCTTAATGGGCACTAAGAATCTCTCTCAAATTAAGAAATAATAAATCTACAAATGTAATTCTGTGCTGAAACCCATGTTTAACTCTGCTCACTATAAAATCTACTATAGAAAGAACAAGGGTATCATTTACCAAAAACAAAAAGAGTTGGGATTTCTTCCCATAATGGTAAAGTGAAATAAGTCAGACACAGAAATGGAAATAACACAGATTTTATCTTTAATGGGAACTAAAGGTATATGCAGAGGGTAGAAGGAATGAGAGGTGATAGAAAAGAGAAAGCAAATCTGTTTCAAGATGGGAACACTGACCAGGTTAAATGGAGAAGGAGAACATGATGGGGAGGAGACCTCAGAAATGACCCATGGTTCTTACACAGATGTCCCGTCAGCTAAAATGAAACTTGATATTATGTGTTGAAATCATCTATGAATTTAAAATTTTCAATTGAAAACCATCATTTTGATTGAATATTCTATTTGAAGGTATCCCCTAGGAGAATAAAGTCATTCATCATCAAAATTTCTTACGAGGCATCAAACAAGATGTCATCATGAATGGCAGTTCTTAATACTGAGACATTTTCATTGAGATTGATATTGTTCTTTTCATTACAGATATGATCTAGAGCCTATCTCTCATGATGTCCACACCAGAAACAAGAGGCAGAAGCTGTCTGAGAAGAAACACATGACTCAGCAACTGGCCTAAAGACAAACAGCATTTACATTGCTGGAAAACAGCTACTCTTTCATCCCCATGTCCAGATCTATTTTTTTTCATGTCCAAATGTAACAGGTGCTTCAAAACTGTCTTTGCCACAGGACAACACTTTTGTACCACACTGAGTGTGGCTTATGCTGAGGAATCTGAAACCTGAAGCTGGAATTCTTTCAAAGGAAAATGCGTGTTTAGTTACGTTTGAGACTTAGTGTAGAAGGAATGAATGGGTCAGTGTTAATGGAGGCAAGGAAGGTAGATAGTTTCCAAAGGTGAACAGAACAAGCACATTCTGATGTAACCAGCACCAGAAGACGAGCGCCGCCTCCAGTTGGAAGGAGCAGAAGGTGTGCTCGTGCTCATTTTTCATTGCCTGCTGTGCAAACTGAATGCGTATAAATAAAAGTAGACTTGTTTTCCCAAAGGTTTATTTTAAATCCACATCAAATGGCAATTTCCTTTCTACTTTATCAGTTCATGTAGTACAAACCAACCTATTTTCAAAGATTTCGGTTCCAACTTCTCATCTTAGTTAACTCGTCCATGTTCTTGTGATGTAGAACAGTCACACCTTGGTGATGAGCTCGATCTGGAGTCCGCACAGAAATAGAAATGAACTTCCTCGGGAAGCTTCCTTGGCAGCAAGGAAGCCTTCCCTGCAGGTGTCACCCAGCTGATGAGAACACCAACAGAAAGTGTCTTTACAGTGCAGCCTGCCAAGTGGGAGGGAAACTGCAGACCCCTTGTTTTTCTGCTTATTGTCTTTTGAGTCAGGGTCGAACTATGCATTCCAGACTGGCCTTAAGCTCACTTTGTAGCCCCGGCTGGCCTCAGACTCGCAAGGATCCTCCTGCCTCAGCCTCCTGGTACTGGGATTACAGGCATGTGCCATGCCCCGCCGGACTCCTATGAAGTCACTGTGAGCTTCTCTACTCTGTGACATTCTGCCCCTACTTCCCTTAGGACTTTGTACATAGTATTTTCCTTTTGTCATGCTTAAATTCGCTGAAGTTTGTAACATGTATACATATAAATCAGTGAAGTTCTTCCTCTGAGGCCGGCGTCAGCTTTGTAGATTTTGAGAGAGATAGGATGGACATGGTACTTTTCCTGAGAACCTGAAAGTGCCTTGAGAGAAGAGTGTTCCTCTAGTAAATGCTTGGTGGACAGAGGTGCATTTTTACAATGCTTAAATTGAACACCAGACTTCAAGATGCTCTGGAATTAGGATTTTAGGTGTCCTTGCCACATCGTGATGGTCAGATTCATTGTGAGGCTGCATTGTATCAGTCAGTTAGGCCCTCTGAATTGGAAAGTTGTTTAGCTCTCCCGGTGTGGGTTTCCCACTTACCTTGGGCCACACAGTTGACATTTCTTTACTCTAGATTCTTAGGTAAAATATTGCTACCGAATAGCAGCCATATGGTATTTAGTAGTTATATTTATTCATTTTCAAGCTGTTATTATTATTTTACTAAATTGAGTCAGAGACAGGCAAGGTATTGCCTTCTTGTGATTTCCACACTCTGCTGGGCCGAGGCAAGAGGATCTCACGTTTCTAATATGAGCACGTCCGGGGCAACTGAGCCAGGTACTGAAGCATTGTCTGAAAAAGAATGTGGATGGGAGATAATAGCTCAGTATAAATGCCCTTGATTCCAATCTCAGGTCTAAAATGTTAAAATACAGTTGTTTTACTGATAACAAAACAAATCCCTCTGCCTCACTCCAATCTTCAAGTGGGCCTGACCTGTTCTCACCAGCCCTCCTCTGAGGTCGGGCATTGTTTCCTGACAACTGAGTCTGAAACGACCTGAGAACAATTATGTCCCTATTCATAGCATGAAGAAATTGGAATCTTCCATCAAGTACAGTTAGAAATCTGATCCCTGCTCTAGAACGACAGGACCAAGCTCATTTTCAGTGTAATGTTCCCCAGGCGGTCCTCTTCAGTAGCCCAGGTTTAACCCTGGAATGGCATCTGTCACTTAGCTCATCAGCCTGAATAGGGAGTTGCTTTCCCTGTCCCTTCAACCTCAGAGGTTTGCTCTTCCTGCCCCAGCTATTTCAGAGGCAGGAAGGCTGTATGAGCTGTGAGCGCAGGAAAGGGGGGTCAGGACAACTTCTAATGTGGGGTCTTCCTTTAAGTTCTTGCCACCACATCTCAGGCCCATGGTCATCTGGTGAGAAAAGGGCCCAAGAATCTGAGCCTTCCTTGCTGGATGACTTCCTCAGACTGCAGGAATGAAGTACACGAAGAAGCAACCTGGAGGCTGGAAGTGTAAGTGTAGGGTCAGCTGCTCTGAGATGGGTACAGACGGATTTGATTTGACCTGACCAATTTGGGGTCTCCCCATGTACTCTCTGGAGTCCATGACCTGTCCTCTCCACTGCTTTACACCTGGCCCCTTCAGGTCTGGGCCAGGGGGCTTGACTGGCAGTGCGAAACCCAGTGTCCTGTCCTGTTCCTCCTTCAACTTCAGCCTCATGCAGATTTGTACCTGCTCAGCGATTGTGCGGCCCTACATCTTCCTGTGCATTCTGATGACTTCATTTGCTCATGTGGAATCTACAGGCTCATCTGCAGTGTTTGTGCATAGAAAACGACAAGGGTCCCACTTCCCCAGGCCCTCCTTGGTCTGAAGGACAGTCCTCCCTGCCTGCAGTTTCTCAATGTATGGGAACTAAAGGGTCAAGTTCCTGACCTGTGCTCAGAGGCAAGGGTTTCTTAAGCCTTTCATTGAATCCCTGTTTTCCAGATCATCTCCTCTGGCCATACAGAAGGACATGTGCCTGGGTTTCCAGAGTACCCGAGACTGTGGAGCCCATTGCTGTCTCTGATACACTCATTGCCTTGGAGTGGTTTTTCAACTTTATTCACTAATATACTCGCTGCGTCACAACATGATTTTATTGGAAAGAATATTAAAATTGGGGAGACATCAAAACTATACTCTATAGCATTTGTTTAGGCAAAAATAAGAAATTCAGAAATGCAGAAGTGTACAGGGCTTCGGGTTGACAGAGACTGTCAAAATGAGCTACTGGGCCGGGAAAGGTCTTACTATGAGTCAGCCTGTCTGAGGGTGAATTAAAGCCCGTGTCCTGACCTGACTCAGGATGAGAGGTAGACTTGAAGATCCAACAGAAATTTAAGGGCACTTTACTGATAGCTGTTTCATTTTTCAGTCACTTTTTTTTTTTAATTTTATTTTAAAGACAAAAGAATGGAGACATATGAACCAGAAAAGCCATAAACAATACAGAAAATACAAAGTTATACAGAATATAGTAGGGAATTAGAACTGGATGTTGTATTACATAGTTATCTTCACATTAGTTAACACAAAAACATTAAAGGAAATACCAAATTATAGAGAAGATAGTAG
>PVLD010036879.1:0-10647 GCA_004027595.1 Dinomys branickii
TTTTTACCTACTTTCTCTTCCAATAGGTTTAGTGTTTCTGTTTTAGTATTGAGATTGCTGATCCATTTTGACTTCAGTTTGGTGCATGGTGATAGACTTGGGTCTATTTTCAGTCTTCAGCAAGTGGAAAGCCAATTTCTCCAGCACCATTTATTGAAGAGGCTATCTTTCTTCCAGTGAAGTTGTTTGGCCCCTTTTCTTTTTTTTTTTTTTTTTAGAAGGAACCAACCGATGGTTCCCCTTTTTTTTTCCGGGACCGGGGATCGAACTCAGGGCCCTAGTGCTCAGCGGCAAGCACTTAGCCCACAGAGCTGTACCTCCAGCCCTGTTTGGCCCCTTTTCAAAGATTAGGTGGCTGAGTGTGTTTGTGGTTGTGGCTGTATCTTCCAGTCTGTTCCACTGATCCTCAGATCTGTTTTTGAGCCAGTACCAGGTTGATTTTATTATAGTAGCTTTGTAGTATAATTTCAGGTCAGGGATTGTGATTCCACCTGACTTGTCCTGGTGGCCCAGAATTGTTTTTGCTATTCTGGGTCTCTTCTGGTTCCAGATGAATTTAAGGTATGTTTTCTCTAGATCTGTGAGGTATGCTGATGGTAGTTTAATGGGAATTGCTTTGAATCTGTACAACAGTTTTGGTAGTATTGCCATTTTCACAATGTTGTTTCTTCCTAACCATGAGCAGGGAATGTTTTTCCATTTATTGAAATCCTCTTCAAACTCTTTTTGCAGAGTACTGTAGTTTTCATTACATAGATCTTTTATCTCTTTTGTTAGATTGATCCCTAAATAGTTCAATTTCTTGAATGTTATTGTAAAAGGTATGGTTTCCTTAATTTCTCTCTCAGTCTGTTTGTTGTTTGTGTATAGGAATGCTATTGATTTTTGGGTGTTGACTTTGTATCCAGCTACTCTGCTGAATTTGTCAATTAATTGAAGGAGTCTTCTTGTGGAGTTTTTGGGGTCTTCCATGTAAAGTATCATGTCATCTGCAAATAATGATAGGTTTACTTCTTCCTCTCCTATCCATATTCTTTTTATTTCACTCTCTTGTCTAATTGCTCTGGCTAATGCTTCCAGAACTATGTTGAATATTAGTGGTGACAGTGAACATCGTTGTCTTGTTCCTGTTTTTAAAGTGAAAGCTTTCAGTTTTTGTCCATTTAGTATGATGCTGGCTGTTGGTTTGTCATAGATGGCTTTGATTAGATTGAGATAGAGGCCATCTATTCCTATTTTTTCTAGGGTTTTTAACATGAACTTTATCGAAAGCTTTTTCCGTATCTATTGAGATGATCATGTGGTTTCTGTCTTTGGCTCTATTGATATGGTGTATTACATTAATTGATTTGCAAATATTGAACCATACCTGCATTCCTGGAATAAGTCCAACCTGGTCATGGTATATAATTTTCCTTAGGGGCTGGGGATATAGCTCAGTGGAATAAGCGCTTGCCTAGCAAATGCAGGGTCCTGAGTTTGATCCCCAGTACCGCAAAAAAAAAAAAAAAAAGAAAAAGAAAAAAGAAAAAAAGAAAAATTTTCCTTAGGATTCGCTGCATTCTATTTGCTAGTATTTTATTGAGAATCTTTGCATCTTATGTTCATTAGGGAGATTGGCCTATAGTTCTCTTTCTTGGTTGAGTCCTTCTCTGGTTTTGGTATTAGAAGGATACTTGCCTCCAGAAATAAATTAGGGAGAATTGCTTCTTTTTCAATTTCATTGAAGAGTTTGAGGAGTGTTGGCATTAAATCTTCACTGAATGTTTTATAAAATTCTGCTGTGAATCCATCAGGGCCTGGGCTTTTCTTTGTTGGTAAATTTTTCATGACATTTTCAATCTCATTAATTGATATTGGATTGTTCAGGGTTTTTATGTCTTCCTGGTTCAACTTTGGTAGTGTGTACTTTTCTAAGAATCTGTCGATTTCTTCTAGGTTTTCTATCCTATTGGAGTAAACATTCTCAAAGTAGGTAGTAATGATCTTTTGAATTTCTGTAGGATCTGTAGTGATTTCATCCTTTTCATTCCTTATTGCATGAATTTGAGTTCTTTCTTTTTTTGGTAAAATTGGCTAGAGGTTTATCAATTTTATTTACTCTTGCAAAACAATCGTCTCTTTGATTCACTTATTTTTTGTAGAGTTTTCTTCATCTCAATTGTATTAATTTCTGCCCTAAGCTTTATGATCTCCTCCCTTCTTTGGGCTTTGGGCTTGACTTGTTCTTCTTTTTCTAAAAGTTTGAGGTGCAACATTAGGCTATTTAATTGTTCTCTTTCTGTTTTCTTTATATGTGAGTTCATCGCTATAAATTTCCCTTTGAGGACTACTGTCATTGCATCCCAGAGATTCCTATAAGTTGTATTTGTATTTTCATTTGTTTGTAGGTATTTTTATTTTCTTCTGTGACCCACTGGTTATTCAGGACGTTGTTGTCTAATTTCCAAGTGTTTATAGGGTTTTTGGAATTCCCTTTGTCCTGAATTTCCAATTTCATTGCACTGTGGTCAGATAATATGCGTGGGATAATTTCAATCCTTTTGCAATTTAGGTAGGTATGCTCTATGGGCTAGAATGTGGTCTATTTTAGAGAAAGTCCTGTGTGCAGCTGAGAAAAATGTGTATTCTGGTGTTGTAGGGTGGAACACTCTGTAAACATCTACTAAGTCCATTTGTTGACATATTTGGTTCCAGTCTGTTATATCTTTGCTGAGTTTTAGTGCAGTTGACCTGTCTCTTTGCGTCAAAGGGGTATTTAGGTCCCCTACTACAATAGTGTTATTGTTCATTTAGTTTTTTATGTCTGTTAATATTTGCCTTACATAGATTGGTGCTCCAATATTTGATTCGTACATGTTTAGGATTGTTTTCTCTTCCTCTTGCAGTTTTCCCCTAATTAGTATATAGTGGCCTTCTTTGTCTCTTTTCATTGTTACCATTTTGAAGTTTGCGTTGTCTGCAAACATAAGAGCTACCCCTGCTTTTTTCTGGGAACCTGTTGCATGGAGGATTGTTTTCCAAGCTTTGATTTTCAGTCTGTGGATTTTCTTTTGAGTAAAGTGTGTTTCCTGTATACAGCGTATTGTGGGATTCTGTCTCTTAATCCACTCAGCTTGACTAGTGAATTGAGGCCATTTACATTGATGGTTATAACTGTTATACTTTGGCTTATTCTTGTCGTGCTGTTTACTTGATGTTGCTTTCCTACGTTTGCTGTTTAATTTCTTGTTCTGCTTAAGGATTCCTTTCTATTGTTGTTCTTGGGATTGTGGTCACCTTTTCCTCTGTGTAGAACATCTTTCAGTACTTTTTGTAATGTTGGTTTAGCACTCATGAAGTTTTTCAGTTTTTCTTTGTCATGGAAATACTTTATTTCTCCATTGAATTTGAAGGATAGTTTTGCAGGACACATCCATCTGTGTTGGAAGCTGTTTTGTCTCAGAATCTGTAATACCTCACTCCAAGCTCTTCTTGATTTCATGGTTTCTGTTGAGAAGTCTGCTGTGATTCAGATGGGCTTTCCTTTATAGGTGATCTGGTTCTTTTCTCTAGCAGCTTTTAATATTGTGTTCTTTTGCTGCATATCTGGGATCTTGACTATTATATGTCTGGGGGTGGTTTTATTTGGGTTGTGGTTCATTGGAGTTCTATATGCTTCATTTACCTGCACATCAGTATCTTTTACCATGCTTGGGAAATTTTCTGCTATCATTTCTCCAAATATTCTTTTTATGTCATTTGTGTTGCCTCCTGCTGTTTCACTGATTCCTATGACTTGCACATTATTTCTCTTTGCTTCATCCTGCAGCTGTATGATTGAGTTCTCCTGGTTCCTCGTTGACTTTAAGAGATTCTTCCTTTCACAATCGTTAACTGTCATGCTGTCTTCAAGATCTGAAATTCTATCTTCAGATTCATTCAAGCGGTTTTGCAAGCTTTCAGTGGCAGTTTTCATTTCCTGGAAATCTCTTTGAGACTGTTTCATGTGAGCTAATTCATTCCTGAATTGCTCATGTAACATTTCCATTTGTTGCCTTTGATCTTCTAGTCTTTTATCTGTTTCTTCTCTGTATGTGCGAAGCATTTCTTCCATTATTATTTTCATTTCATTTTTGTCTGAGAGATTATTTCAGATTTAATTTCTTCTATGGCCTGATGTAGTTGTTTCTTTACTTCAGATGTGATCATTTCAGAAATTTTAGGTATGTGGTTTCCTAGTTCTTCTATGTCATTGTGTCCTGTACTTGTTCTGGGTGAAGTTTTGTTCTGAGGCTGCATTTTGCCCCTTTGTCTTGTCATTTTGAATGTCAGATGACTAGTGCTGAGCTACTGACTACCCAGGCAGCTCACAAAGGATGCTAGGGACCCTAATTTACCAGGATGTCAAACTAAACCCAGACTGTGGACCACTGGGCCCTGGGACCCCAGGCAATTGCTGTGGTGCACGGCTCAGACCACACCTATGATAGTGGCTGAGTGCTGGGCTTTGGTACCAGAGTGTCCAGTGTGTGGACAGGAAGCATGTGGGCCTCAGCCTTGGAGCCTATGGTCGTTAGGCAGTGGCCTCTGCTTCTGGATCCTCAGGTAGCTGGTCAGGGGGGAGCGGGGCTCTCCTCCCAACCCCAAGGACCCCAGAGCCTGAGGCTGATTCCACACTGCAGGTCTCAACCACCAACAGGGACGGGCCCTCCCAGTTGGAGTTCCTTCCAAACTCTAAGGTGTGTGTGGAGCAGAACCCAGGTGTAGGCCTTACCAGAGAAGGGTTGTGCTGGTCATGTGGCCTCGCAGGTCAGCCTCCGTCACTGGAGAAAGGTCCGAGTCACACAGCTGGGACGTGGGCCGTGAAACGCCGTGTCGCTTAGATGTCTGTGCTGGTGGGCCTTTGTCGCTGGAGTGAGGTCCGATTCGCACAGCCAGGTGACATGACATTCTCAAGTCTAATTAAATTTGATTCTGAGGATCTTCCTTCTCAAGCTTGGCAAGCCTGTATTCTCCTGTGGTTCAGTGAGTGGTACTATCATCGTCAGATTGTACACACCAGAAATCGAAGACCCAGTCCTGACACCTCCCTTTTCTACCTGTTATTTAACACAGCAACAAATCCTGCCATTCACTTCTTACCCAACTCCCATGTGGCTCCCTTATGTCTCCACCGCCACCACCACCCTAAACCAACCTGCCACCGTCCCTTACCCGGACTACTGCTAAAGCTTTACAACAGACCCTTCCCATTCCCAACATGGACCTGGAACCTGTTCTTCACACTAGTCAGAGGAAGCCTTTCAACGTGTAAATGTATTTTGATCTCTATTTTAAACACTTGAAATGGGCTTCCATTTACTCGCATGATGAGAAGCACAACACATCAGCTGGCCCACAAGGCTTTGTGTGAGCTCGCCCAGGCCATCCTGTGCACGCTCTTCTCTTTCTCCACTCCAGCTAGGCCGCCCTTTTAGTTCTCTGCGAGTCTCATAGACTCTACTTATCCTCTATTGAAGTTACCACAGTAGTCGCATACAGTACTGAATTTTTAAGAATTTGGTTATGTTTCCTCTAAAAGAGTGTTTACCAAAGCAGGGCCAGTATCATGTATGTTTTGTACACCTGATATTGTATATTTTATATATAAAATGCGTGTAATGTATACATTGTGTTGTATATTTTATATATGTTATATACAAAGGTATACATATTTATTTTGTATGTTTTGCACACACAATATATTTTGTACGTATATTTTGTTCAAATTTTATCCCAAGCATCTTGCTCACACACCACAGATGTTCTGCATATGCCTTCTGACTTGGGTGAGATCTAGAATGTCCCCTAAAAGGCACATGGTGTGGAAGGCTAGACTGCTAGCTGATGGTCCCTGAGAGAGGTCAGTGGTTCGTGCAGACTCTCACCTCATCAATAAATCAACCCACTAATTACTTCATAGTTCAGTGAGCTTATTAGCAAATGAAAGCAAGGTCTAATTGGTTGAAGCTGGTGACTTAGATCATGAACTTAAAAGGCATATGCTGTTCCCTACCTCTTTCTTACTGTACAGCTTACTCTGCTTCCTGGCTGCCATGAACTGAGAAGTTTCAGTCTGGTCTGCCAAGCCCTCTTGACCACAGGCTCAGCAACAATGGAGCCAAGCAACCATGAATCGGAACCTTTGAAACCATGAGCCAAAAGAAATATTTCAAATTTAAATTGTTTTTCTGAGGTATTTTGTCACAGTGATGTATATCTGACTACTACACCTACTGGATGAATGTCTGAACCCAAAATGATAGATTTGTGATTTATCAGTTCTAACTATGGGAATATACATTTTAATTCATAGGGAATAAGAAGAGAGATACATCAAAACAAAAATCTCTTGGAAGAGCTTACATTCCTAATTTCCCAGGGAAGAAAGTATGAGCTAGGTAAAGTTTTAGTAAATTAAACCCATATGAAATTCTTTACATCTGGAAGTATATTTCTTTGTTATCAGTTATTTCCTTAGTTTTACACATGTCTCTTGACATACCACTAGGATTAACGATGGAATTTCTCATGTATCATTTCCTTAGGAGGGCTCTTTTCCTAGCCTAAGGTTAAGTATCAACCTCATTTGATTTCACGGACAAGAAATTGTCACTGAGTTCCTCTCCTGAGGATCCCCCAGGCATGGTTCCCTCAGGTATTGGCAGCATGGCTCTGTCATACACATCTCTGCTGAGTGCAAGCGCTTTAGTCCCTGATAAACCGATAGGAGCGCAGGATCAGAGACCCACTGGGGTGAAGCAGGCTGTGAAAAGCCTTCCTCCACCTACTTTCTCTCCTCAACCCCTGGGGATTGAGCTTGGGGCCTTTACACTGAGCTACACTCCCACCCCTTTTTAAGCTCATTCTGAGGTAGGCTCTAGGTCTCTAAATTTTGCACGTTGGGCTCGCATGTGTAAGCCCTCCTGCTCCTGCTCCCCAGGGCGCCATGATTACAGACGCGCGTCACTTCCTCCACCTTCTGTACTGGCGGTATTTCAGCCATCTGGTAGATTGCTGAAGTTCCCAGTAAGAGGAAGACATACGCAGCAGAATACAGACCCTTATAAAGCTTTGCCACATATCATACAGGATAGCTACCTAAATCTGAATCTCATGTAAAAAACAATCCTGTAGAATTTCGATCCTCATAAATGTTTGAACATATTACACAAAAAATTGTTTTTGGAAACTCAAATTCAAATATTCATACAGCATATTGATTTGCTAAATCTGGTGTGTCTGACCAAAGTGCAAACACACATTCATTCCCCAGCAAGCACAGTTTGAGCACCAGCTGTGAATCAGTCCGTTTCTAGTTCTGGGGGCTGAGCAGTGAACATTAAGCCCCTTGTGGGCTTTCTACTCCACAATTAAACCGTGGCTCTGTGCCTGTGAATCTGATAGACTGGTCCCCCTGAGGACTAGTCTTGACCACTCCTCTGCACAGGGCAGCCCTTGAACCCTCACACCTTAGCAGCCCTGATGCTCCTTCTTAGGGGAGAACAGAGTCATCCATGATGTTCCCAGGGAACAGCACCAAGTTTGGAATTGAGAACGATCTTAACTTCTTTGCATTTTCCACATTTTCTTAATGATCATATATTACTCATGAAATTGAAATGAATTGCTTCATTAACTCAAGTTGTCAATAGAATCACTTTTTAATTATTTTTCCTTTAGTGGTTCAAATCCTGATCTGCATGATGAACAGGAGGTCTCTTAACCACTTCTGAGATGCCTTTTAACCCCATGAGCTGTCCAAGCACTTTTGCAGTCCAAAAGTCAGGGGAGTTGAGGGGACCAAAGACAATTTCACTCCACCACAGCTAGGGCTGGAGTTTGCTCCCTGCGGTCTCTGGCCCTGTGGAGGGCATGTGTGACCCCAACCCCAAGGAAAGGATCTGAGCTTCCATGACAGCAGACATCTGCCGGTGCCTGTAGCCCTCTCTCCAGTTGGTCTGTATTGCCCTTTCAATATTAAAATCATCCTTTATGAACATAAATATGCACAATTTAGGGTTCATGTCTTTACACTGCTACACACAGCTACCTTCCAGGGAGCAGAATGGCTTTTATGTCCCAACTCATGGCTGCTTTTGGTGTATTGACTTCCTCGCCGGTCCAAAACTTCCTCATCTCCTCCCCAACTAGGAGTCCATGTTTCAGAGGCCCCAGATCTTTCCCTTTTAAATATATAAATTATAGAACAACTTTCAGGAAGATGGCGACTGGGTAAGCAGCAGAGAAAGATCTTCCTGGAGGGTTGCCACCCAGACACTGGAATATAGCAACATGAGAGAGACAAGAGGGAGAGAAGTAGGCCCCCTGGACCCAGGAAGTATCTGAAGTGAAAATTGAAGCCCTCAGAAAGAGCAAACAAGACCTCTCCCAGAGGAAAATCTCAGAGGGCTTCCATGGCCCAGTCAGAGGAAGAGGAGGTGGAGAGGGAGGGAGTCACCACTCCATACACACCCTCAGCCCACTCCCTCATTCTGACACTCACAGCTTCAGCTTCAGAGGCCTGTGCTCGCGGGAGCCTCCCTACTTGGCCAGGGGACAGCAGAGTTCCGAGAGCTGGGAAGAAGCCAGAGTGGAGAAGGCACAGTCCAGAAAAGAGGCAGCAGAGAACAGGAGGTATTGTCAAACCCAGCGTGAGGATGAAAAGTTACAACTACCATTAAAGCAGCATGCCCACTCTGCAGCAACCTTTCTAATCAGTGCCCTGAGGCAAGGTGGAGTCAAAGCAAACAGTACACAGCCCACCATACCCAGCTCTATGCCTGCCCTGAGGCTCTGGCCTCCTACCTCTCCACTGTGTGAGCAACTACCAGCAGAGAGAAGCAGAGAGCAGCAGCAGTGACCCCAGGGCCACAGCAATTAACAAGGATCCAGCCAAAGAACAAACGGGAACTGGAGCACAACAGTAAGAGAGAGCTGCAGATGGAGGTGGGTCACACAGCCCCATGCCCTTCTCACTCCAGCACCAAGCAGGAAGCATGAACTGAGTTACTGGGCTTCAGCTCCCACCCTGAACTCCCTCTGCTTGCGTCTTGGTGGCCCACACACTCAATATGTGCTCCTGACAGAAACAGGATGAGTCCACAGGCTTCAGGACTCACCCTAAACTACTAATATGAGCACCAAGAGGGACTTTATACTGCTTGTATATATGGGCCTTGCATGAACCCATGCCAACAAACTACACAAAAAGCAGCAGTCCTGGAGTACAAGAGACAACAACATACTCTACACAGAAGACCTGAGAAAATCCTCCAATTCTTTCTGAGAACTAATAACTAAACTTAGCACACAGCCTGGACTACCTCAGTGAGCACAGGTGGAGGAGCCTTCACGCCACTTGTGCCCAGCATCATAAGTGCACCCAATGCCCAACTGTAAGGGATGGGGAGCGGCAGCACTGGAGATGGATTAGAGTGGGCCCCTGGGAGCACCTCACTGAGTCAGAGCCCAGAGGTCTGCGGGGGCAACCCCATGGTCTCGACTGGGCCCACAGGAGTGCCTCATAGGAGCAGGTCAGAGCCCAGGTGACTTGACTGGGCATCTGGGAGAGTCTTGTTGGGGCAGAACCTGGCAGTGCCTGGGGGCAACCCCGAGAACCCGACCAGGCCTCCGGGAGTGCCTCATTGGGGCAGAACCCAGAGGTCTGCAAGGGCAACCCCGCAGGCTGGATTGCATCCCGGGGAGCACCTCCCTAGGGTAGAGCCTGGCAGTGCTTGGGGGTGACCCTGAGAACTCGACCAGGCCCCTGGGAGTGGCTCATTCGGGCAGAACCCAGTGGGCTGCAGGGGCAACCCTATGAACTGGTCCAGGACCCCAGGAGCACCTCCTTGAGGTGGGGCATGGCGGTCTGTGGCGTGAATCCACAGATTGGACTGGACCCCCAAGGGCCTTGAGGTTTATCAGTCAGCTATGACCATAGTGTATTTGGTTCCCTGCCTATGTACTGTCCTTGAGGATGGGTGATTTCCACCTAGTGCCATACTAATTTGAGTGCACCCATGTTTGTTACAGCATAATTTGAAGCAGCCATGTGCCTTCCAATGTGAGAGCCCAAAGGAGTAAACAAACCAAAAAGTGCAGTTACTGTCAGAGGGAAGATAATTGATTGGGTGGGAACGATGGAGATGAGGGTGGAGAAAACTGTCTGATTAATCGAATGGGCCACCATTTGTATAACTGAGTAATAATAGTGAAGATGTCATTTTGGGTTTTTTTTTTTTAATTTTAAAAGTAAAAGAACAAAAACACCAACAGACACAGAGCAGCACAAGAACAGTACAAAAACTGAACTACAGATGAGGTGGCAGAGGATCAACAATGATTGTTGTATTACACATTGATAACTTCAAAGTGTATGCTCAGGACAATACAAATAGACATACAAGATGGATCAAACAATCATCGATTGTTCCTTACATCAAAATGACATGAAACAGTAGTGCAACCATGTCAGCCATCCTGCACATATATACATACCTACACAGCTATCCCCCTCTTCTTTTTCTCCTTCCCTTCATCCCATTGCTCTCTACTTTTGAGCAGTCTCCCTTCATACCTCCCAATTTATATTCCCACCTCCAGGTTCCTACACTAATGATACAA
>PVLD010036880.1:0-10645 GCA_004027595.1 Dinomys branickii
AACAGAAATACAGTTGCACAGAAAATAGTACCACAAAGCAACAAATGGGATCATATGTTAAAAAGCTTCGGCACAGCAAAATGAGTGAAGAGAAAAACCTGTAGAATGGGGAAAACATTTTGCCAGTTACTCCGCAGACACACAATATGTGACATATTATATATCTCAAAAAATTAGACCCTTCCAAATAAAAGACACAATCAAGAAAGTGTGCAAGTGAAATATATACACATTTCACAGAAGTACAAGTACTATCACCAGGGCTGGGGATATAGCTCAGTGGAATAAGCGCTTGCCTAGCAAGCGCAGGGTCCTGAGTTTGATCCCCAGTACCGCAAAAAAACAAAAAAACAAAAAAACCCAAGTATTATCACCAGTGAATACATGAAGAAATGCTCAACATCAATGGCCATTGGTGAAATGCAAATTAAAATAACACTGAGATTTTATCTTATCCCATAAGAATGACTATCATCAAGAAATCAAAGAATAAGCCAGGGATAGCAATGCGCATCTATAATCCCAGCACTAAGGACGCTGAGGCAGGATGATTGCTGTGAGTTAGAGGCCAGCCTGGACTACAAACTGCATTCAAGAGCAGCCTGAACTACATAGCAACCTTATCTCAGAAACCAAAGAAAGAAAAAATGAAAGAAAGGAAAGAAGGAAGGAAGAAAGGAAGGAAGGAAGGAAGGAAGGAAGGAAGGAAGGAAGGAAGGAAGGAAGGAAGGGGTCAGACAATAACAAACACTCGTGAAGCCAACGGCAGGGGGCGGGGGGACCTTCTATATCATTGGTGGGAATGTAAAATACAGAAAACATTCTGAAATTAAGATTCCTCAGAAAGCTAAAAACAGAAACTTCTTCTGCCTAAGCCTCACAGAGTGCTGGCATTGCAAACATAGGCCACCACACCTGGCTCAGTGAATTCTTTTTTTTTTTTTTTTTGCGGAATCGAGGATCGAACTCAAGACCTTGCATTTGCCAGGCAGGCGTTTATTCCACTGAGCTAAATCCCCAGCCTCAGTGAATTCTTATTGACAACTAGAACCTTTAAAATGTAGGAGTCCCATGTAGCAGTTTTTCTTTATTTCTTAGAGGAAGTCAGAATTATAATTCTTTGGAGGGGGCAGGGTTCTTTTTGTGACAGGGTCTCTATGCAGTTCAGGCTGACCTTGAGCTTACTTTGTAGCCGAGGCTGGTCTCAAACTCACAGCCATCATCCTGCCTCACCTTCCCGAGTACTGGGATTACAGGCATGTGCCACCATGCCCAGCCTTCAGAATTACAATTTTTTTGTGATAAAGCTTTTTTAGAGTAGTTATGGTTGAAGGGCACATATATCTTGATTTCAGAACTTAATACAAAGCTACATTAGTCAGAACAGTGTGGAACTGGTATAAGGACAGACTTTTAGCTCAATTGAATAGAATTGAGAGCCCAGAAATAAACATGTTTATAATCATTTGATTGACAAGGGTATCAAGACAATTGAGGGGAATATTTCTTTCCAATTAATAAAAACAGAAACTCCATTTGACCCAGCAATTTCCCTTTCAGTTATCTCCCCAAAGACTGAAGAGCCTCATGTTACAGTGATGCATCATGTTACAGTGATACGTGCACACCAGTGTTTATAACAGCACAGTTGGCATCCGAGATGCTCATCAACAGAGTAATGGATAGAGAAAAGGTGGTAAATACACACAACAGGGCCAGCCGTGGTGGCGCACGCCTGTAATCCCAGCACTCGGGAGGCTGAGGCAGGAGGATTGTCGACGAGTTTGAGACCAGCCTGGGCTACAAAGTGAGCTCAAAGCCAGCCTGAACTGCATAGTGAGACCCTGTCTCAAAAAGACAAACCCCCCCAAAAAAAAACCCCAAAAGAATACTACTCTGCCATAAAGAATGATAAACTTCTGTCATTTGTAGGAGAATGGTTGCACCTTAAGGCCATAATGTTAAGTGAAATGAATTAGACGCACAAGCTTAAATATTGCATGTTTCTCTTACATACGAAGCCAAATTATATATAAAGAGCAAAATAAAACATGGATAATAGGAAGTAAGGAGATAGGTCTTTCTCAAATGGAAAGAAGATCAGGAGATGGAGGGAGAGTGGAGGGAAGGGCAGGAAAGGGAATGAGAAGTAGAATTAAGGTGAATCCCTTACCTGTGTCGGCTCCACACAAAGGAGGGAAACTTTACACATGTATTAATAAAAAACAGTAAACCTATTTATTCAAAGAGTTTCTTTAAGCAAGGGGGAAACACTCACAAAGTTAATTTCAGAATGTGATTTCCACTCTTATTCACCATTGTTCAAGAACTCAGCAGAAAAAAATATGAGCTATTTAACAATTCTCTTTCATTTCAGCTATCAAAAGTTGATTACAGAATAAAGTTCCAATTAATGTGTATCACAAAAAAATAGACAACTTGATCCTGAGATTTACATGCAAATGTACAGAAACCAGAATACCTAACCGATGTTGGAAACAGGACAAAGTTGGAGAAATACACACCCACTTAAAAACTCCCCAAAATCTATAATTATCAAAATAGTGGGAATAATGGCATAAAGATAGATATGCAGATTGATGTAACAGAATTGAGAAGCCAGAAATAAATTCTTGGATTTATGAACAACTGATATTTATATGAAGAAAATATGACAAAATATACGTACACTAAAACAAACTACTACTTAGAGAAATTAAAGAGACCTTAATGAATGGAATTCCTTGATTACAAGATTTAATATTGTTCAGATGTGACTATTCCTCACACTGACCTTTAGATTCAATTCTATCCTAATAGCAATCACACAAGTTTTCTACAGATCTTTAAAAAACTGATTCAGGCAGGTATAGAGGCATATGCCTATAATCCCAGTACTCTAGAGCCTGAGACAGGAGGATCAAGAGTTCAAGGCCAGGCCAGGCAATTTAGAGAGATACTACACTGTCTCAGACAGACAGACAGACAGACAGACACATTCTAAACTTCATATGGAAATGTAAAGAACCTAGAATAATCACCACTGAAGAACAAAATTGAATTGTTTTTGGTTTTTTTGAGACAAGTTCTCCTATATAGTTCAGGCTGGCCTTGAACTCACTATGTAGCCCACGTTGGCCTTGAACTCGCAATGATCCTCCTGTCTCACCCTGTCAAGTCCTGGGATTATAGGAGCATGCCACCATGCCCAGCTTCTTACATTAAAATTTCTACAGGAGTGATTTTAGAAGAATACAGCAATCTAAAATAATTATCCATTTTAGAGGTGTGTTCTGGTTCTTTACAGCTTCTTGCAGTTACTAATGGCTGCACTGATTGAAAGGAAGGGTTGACTAGAAATATATTCAAATCTTAAATCTTACAGATTATAGGAGGTTGATTTTCTGTCAACAATGCAATAGTGACAACCTCAGGGAGGAATATGGAATGTCTTGTGCATTAAAATTATCTTAAATAATTCAACAAATACTTGGGTAGGTAAAAGTCAGGCAAGGGGCTATGTGGTAGAAACAAAAATTGAAGAAACTATCCCTGCCCTCTTGTGGAGAAGAAGAGAAACTATAATTAAAAAATTATAAATTGAGATAATTGCTTTAATAGAGCTATTCACAAAGTTATTACAAGCGTGGCTCTTTGTCAAAAGAACGGTCTTCCATGAAGATAACATTTGAGCAAAGAACTTAAAGAACATGTAGGAATTTTTCAAAGAAAGGAAGTAGAAAACATAGGCAAAGAGTACAGTGTGAAGTAGAGGAGAATAGCTCAAGCATAGTGTATTCTGGGAAATACAAATGGATCAGTTTCTGAAGCATAAACTCTGAGAAAAGAAGCAGGAAGTGCGACAGATGAGTGGACAGCTCTGAGGAGTTTAGACTTTCTCCCATAAACTGATACCAACTTTACATAAAATGTTAAAAACTGATTAGATTTAGCAAAATATTTACTAATAAAGATAAGCCATAATTTTTAAAAAATAAAAAAGAAAGTATGACAGGTTCTATAGGTTTCTGTCTCTATTTTTAGGTTTTACAGTGAGGTCTATACTCTATTCATAATTTTTTATATTGTGTGAATCAAAGTTTATTTTTAAACATTTGGATAACCAGATATTCTGACACCATTTCTTCAAAAGCGTTTCACTTTTCCACTGAAATGTTTGAGTATCTTTGTCAAAAGTCAGCTGTCAAGCCAGGCGTGGTGGCACACACCTGTAATCCCAGCATTCAGGAGGCTGAGGCAGGAGGCTCGCCATGAATTCCAAGCCAGCCTGGGCCACAAAGTGATTTCAAAGCTAGCCAGAACTACAGAGCAAGATCCTGTCTCAAAAATTAAAAATTAAAAAAATTGTGGGTCTGCGTCTCAACTCTGTTCCACTGATCTGTTTGTTTTCTTTACAGCAATACAATACTCTCTTGACTATTGTGCCTTTATACTAATTCTTGAGATCAGGTAGCATTAAAGCTTCAATTTGCTGGGCCCAGTGGCACATGCGTGTAATATCAGCACTAGGGAGGCTAGGGCAGGAGGATCAAAGAACTAAAATCAAAAACCAAGCAAGCAAACAAACAAAAAACCTAAAAAAGAAAGAAAAAAATATAATGTAAGAAAGAAATATGAACTCCAGGAGTGAGCCATGTTCCTCTTGGCTCTCTGAGACACCCTAGGGAAACTTCAGTCTATACAGGACGGGGTCAGAGAAGACAGGAGGTATGGAAAGTAGGAGAGAGGTCTGAGTGGACAGTGGCAGGGCCAGGGTAAATAGCAACAGAGCTTTTTCAAGTCCTTTCCTCTCCTTTCTGAAGTCTACTCTGAGAGATGCACTGACTGCCCCTTCACAGCGAAACTCGTAGCAACTGGTGACCCTTGGGGAACAGCACCCACGGGGTTGTACTGAACAGCTCCAACGCATTGTGCCTCAAATAACTGCATACTACTCCATTCTTCTCACTACATTTTCCTACCCACTCACCAATGCTGTAGATGTTTGTCTCCAAAAACCCGTCAATATTCTATCAAATTATTTCTTTTTCAGCTTAACGCGGCCTGGGGCCAGAGCTATAGCTCAGCAGTACAAGCGCCTGCCTGGCAAAGTGCAAGGTCCTAAGTTTGATACCTGGTACCCACAAAAAAAAAGAAAGAAAAAGAAAAAAATCAGCTTAAATCGGCCAGTTTCTCTTGTTTGCAACTATTAACTCTATTAATGGAAATAAACTGAACAAAAGCAAAGATTAGAAGTTTGTTACTATAACCTGGATAGCAGGTAATGGGTACAGTGAGCAAGTACACTGAAGGTAGAAGAAGGTGTTGAGCTGGGAACATGTTTTAGACAGAAGAGAACAGGGAAGGGTTGGGCCAGAGCACCTGTGTGAGTGGTGCTGCTATTACTTGAGTTATGAAAGACTGAGCCAGAGGTTTAGTTTTTAGTGTAAGAATTAGCAGTTCTGCTTTGGTCATGCTACTTAAGACCCCTGTTAGACATCCACGTGGAGCAGATAAATGAGTGTGGGGTTCAGAACAGAACTTAGGTCTGGAGATACAAACTTACAGAATTAACACCATACAGAAATGAGACTGGACTGACTGTCAGACTAGAAAGAGACGGAGAATTTAATAAGAGAGAGTGTGGAGAAGCAGTGAACAAAGTACACAGGAACCAGCAAAGTAGATTTTCTGATGCCAGTTGAAAGCATGGTTTCAAAGAGGTATGGAGAATGGGCTGGTGTGTACAGCAGCCCTTGGTTGAGTCCCCAGTGCTGTTGGGGCAGGTAAGCTGCTGCATAAGTATCTCGGCATGAAGGATACACCTGTAATCCCAGCATTTGGGAGGCTGGATCAAGGCTGGCACGGGCTACACAGTGAATTCAAGGCCAATCTGCACTACCTAGTGAAAACATGTCTCAAAAAAACCAACCAAACAAAAAAATCAAAATATTCAACATGAAGGAGATGGGAACTTAGCCCAATGGTGCAGTGCCTGCCAGGCAAGCATGAGGTCCTGAGTTCAATTCCTGGTACAAAAAAAAAAGAAGAAGAAGAAGAAGAAGAAGAGGAAGAAGAAGAAGAAGAAAAGTGTAAAGATGCAAGATTTTTTTTCAGTCAAATTTAAGTTGTCCTCAGCTTTACATAATGTATTATAACTCAAAGGTATTTTTTGGGTAAACTTTGTGGTAACTGTAAAATATAAAACTATAGCTGGAATATGGCTCCGTAGTAGAGCCCTCGTGTAGCATGCATGAGGCTCTGGGCTTAATCTCCAGCAAAAATTATAGTAGGTACAGAAAACATAAAAAGTAAGAAATCAAAGCATATTACTAGAAACAAAATCACCTACCCAAAAGAATAAGGGAAGTGAAAGAAGAAGGAACAAAGGAGTTACAAAAGAACTAGAAGTGGCTACAACAGCTGCTGCGCGACAGTCGCATCCTGGCGGACAAGTTGCTGGAGGCACCGAGGAAGCAGAGGCTGGCAGAGCTGCAGGCGAAATGCACAGATACAAATGATGCAGCACAGCAGGAAGCAAAGCACAGGGGGGCAGAAATGAGAAATTATATCTTAGCCCAAGTTCCAGATCAATCAGCCTGGGCCAGGTTAATCAACTTAGCACTTGTAAAGTCCGAAAAAACAAAAGCAGTAGAGAATTACCTTATACAGATGGCAAGATATGGACAGCTACATGGGAAGGTCTCAGAACAAGGTTTAGTAGAAATCCTTGAAAAAGTAAGCCAACAAACAGAAAAGAAAACAAGTTAAATTCAGCAGAAGAAAAGTAATGGACTCTGACAAAGATGACAATTACTGAACTAAAAATGTTTAGAGACTGAAACTTAACGGAACACTTCTAGGGCAGAAGTTAAAACCTGCTTAAATGTTTGCTTTGCCTTTTAAAAAATAAACTTGTTATGCAAAATAAAAATAACCAAAAAACCCAAAAGAACTAGAAAATATTTTAAAGGGCAGTAGTAAATCCTTTACTATCAACAATTACCTTAAATTTAAATGGGTTAAATTCTCCAATCAAAAATATGGAGTGGCTGATTGAATTAATATATATATATATATTTATATATATATTAGCTGCCTACAAGAGACTCATTTCATCTTCAAAGATACACACAGACTGAAAATAAAGGGAAAGAAAAGGATATTCTGTGTAATTGAAATTTTAAAATAGGAACATATATATATATATATATATATATATATAATTAAAGTAAAAAACTATAAAAAAGAGACAAAGGAGGTCATATGGTGATAATGGGGTTGATTCAGCAAAAGGATATAACAACTGTGAAAATATACACAGCCAACATGATACTGCACCTTATTATATAAAGCAAATATTATAGATCTGAAGAGAGAGATAGACTGGAATAGAATAATAATGAAAGACTTCAATATGCCACTTGGACAAGTGGACAAGTCATTCAGGTATTATAGAAACTGAGTAAACTACACTTTAGGCCAAATGGTCCTTAACAGACAAATACAGAAGATTCCGCCCAATAGCTGCAGAATGCAAATTTATCTCAAATACACAGAGAACATTCTCCATGATTGACCATATGTTAGTCCACAAAACAACTCCTTAAAAATTTAAGGTTAAAATCATTACAATGGCCCTGAATCAAGGCCAGCAGTTTTCTGTAGCTGTTGGTTTAAAGCAGGAGCCTAAAGTGGTATCTTTCTATGGTCTGTTGGCCATTTCAGAACTTTAGAAATGTAATGGTCAATTCATTAGAAAGTAACAAGTAACTAAATAAATTTTATGAGAGCACTTCAAGATGGCGACCGGGTAGGCAGCAGAGAGAGAACCTCCCGGAGGAATGCCACTCAGACAAAGGAATATAGGAATATAGCAACACGTGAAGGACAGAAGGGAAAGAGGTGGGTATCCTGAACTCAGGAAGGATCTGAAATAGGAATGGAAGCCCTCGGAAAGACTAAGCAAAACCTCTGCTGGAAGAAAGGATCGGAGATCACCCTGGCACAGTCTGGGAGAGAGGAGAAGGAGGAAGTCACCACTCCAAGCACACCCATGACCCGCGCCCTCATTCTGGCATTCACAGCTTCAGCTTCAGAGGCCCACACTCACGGAAGCCTCCTGACTCAGCCAGGGGAGAGCGGAGTTCCGAGAGCTGGTCCAGTGCTGGAGAGAAGAGGGCGCAGCCAGGAAAGGAGGCAATGGCGGTTGCGAGCAGTTGTTGAACCCAGTGTGAGAATGAGAGGTTGCGACAGCCACTGGGGCAGAGTCCCCACCCTGCGGCAACCTTCCTAATCAGTGCCTGGAGCGAATTAATGCAACTAGTACACAGCCCACCACCCCGGGCTCTACATCTGCCTCAAGGCAGTGGCCCCCTGCCTCTCTGCTGGGTGAGCAGCTACCGGCGGAGAGCAGTGGGGAACCTTGGTGGTTAGCCACGGCGGCTCCCAGGGATCTGGCCGAGCAGATGGGGGCTCCAGCACCGCAATGGGAGGGAGATGCAGATGGAGATGGATCGTGTGGCTCCATGCCCTTCTCACTCCAACATCAGGCAGGAAGCACAAGCTGAGTTGCTGGAACTCAGCTCCGACCCTGAACTTTCTCTGGGAGCACCTTGAGACTCAGTGGCTTGAGCAAGCACGGCCTGTTCCTGGCAACAATGGGACAAATCCACGGTCTTTGGGACTCACCCCAGACTATTAATGTGGGCACCAAGAGGGTCTCTTTACAGCTTGCACATGTGAACCTTGCATGAACCCATAGCAACAAATTAGATGAAAAGCAGCAGACCGGGAGTCTGAAAAACAACAACATACTCTATGTGGCAGACCCGAGAAAATCCTCCAACTCTATTCTAGAACTAATCCGTAAACTCAGTTCATACCCTGAACTAACACAGTGAGAACGGGCCAGGGAGATTTCAAGCCTTTATACCAAGCATCGTAAGTTCGTCCAATGCCCAGCTGCAAGGGGTAAGGAATGGTAATACTGGAAATCAGGAGGAGGGAGGAGGAGAAGAAAGGGCCTCTGGCATCAAGGCAACGGGACAGAGCCGAACGGGTCACCAAGGGCACCCTGACAGGGGCGCGTGCCCCCACAGCTGCTCTGCTGTGGGCCCCACTGAGGGTGCCCCACGGAATGGACCCACCCCCATCCATAGCACAGGGACAGGGCGGAGCCGGGCGGTCCTCTGTGAGCATAGGTGCTTTCCCACTTCCGACCATGGCAGTTTGTATACACCCATGTATGCTATAGTATAGTCTGAGGTAGCTATATCTCTTCCCAAGGCGAGAGTCCAGGGAATACAGTTGTTATCATGGGGAAGATGACTGATTGAGTGGTAGGGCAACGGAGATGAGGGAGGAGAAAATTGAATGATCAAATGGGCCATCATCTGTGTAACTGAGTAACAAATGTGAAGGTAACATTATGTAGGACAGCATCCAGAGCTAATTCCCTTCTATGTTCTCTATAATTTGTATTTCCTCAATCGTTTTTGTATTAAAAGAAGTGAAGATGACTTTATGTTATGCAGCATCCAGTGATGATTCCCTACTATCTTCTCTATAGTTTGGTATTTCCTTTAATGTTTGTGTGTTAACTAGTGTGAAGATGACATTATGTAATACAGCATCCAGTGCTAATTCCCTGCTATGTTCTGTACAATTTTGTATTTTCGATATTGTTTATGGCTTGTTCTGGTTCGTATGTCTCCATTCTTTTGTCTTTAAAATTAAAAAACCATTTCAAGTATGTTTTCCAACTGCAATGCTATAAAAAAATTTTTAAATGCATACATAAATGAAAATTACACATGCTTGTAATCCCAGCACTTGGGAGGCTGAGGCAGGAGGACCATTGCAAGTTCGAGACCAGCATAGGCTACAAAGTGAGCTCAAGGCCTGCCTGAACTGCATAGTGAGACCCTGTCTCAAAAAGGCAAAACAAAACAAAACACCCATTGTTGAATAGGTCAGTGAAGAAATTAAGAGAGAAATTTAAAAATCTGAGACAAATAAAAATACATACACAACATACCAAAACTAATGAGATGTAGCAAGAACAGTTCAAAGAAAGAAGTTTATAGCAATAAAGACATACATCAAAAAAGAGGAAAGATCTCAAATAAACAACCTAACAGTGCACCTCAAATATCTAGTAAAACAAGATCAAAATAAGCCCAGTGAGTGGAAGGAAGGAAGTAATAAAAAGCAGAGCAAAAATAAATGAACAGGGACTAGAAAAACAATAGAAAGTATCAACAAAACTAAATTTTTTGAAAAGATACATGAAATTGACAAATCTTAGTGAGAACAAAAAAGACTAAAACAATAAAACTAGAAGTAAAAAATGAAGTTTTACAACATATTCAACAGAAATACAGTCATAAGAAACTATTATAAACAATTATACAGCAAGAAATTATATGACCTAGGGATCCGGGGAAGATGGCGACCAGGTGAGCAGCAAGGGAGCGAACCTCCTTAATAAACACCACCAGCTCGAGACAGACTTGGCGAGCGTGAATGCCGGGACCTCCGCTGGGAAGTTTAAACTGGGCGTATTTCTCTGAGATGCCGGGGGAGATGTGGTAGGGCGGACCAGGCTGCCGGGGCGAGACGTGGGAAAGTCCCAGACGCTGGG
>PVLD010036881.1:0-10647 GCA_004027595.1 Dinomys branickii
AGTAGGTATTAATGATCTTTTGTATTTCTTTTGGATCTGTAGTGACTTCCTCTTTTTCATTCCTTATTGCATGAATTTGAGATCTTTCCCTTCTTTTTTTGATAAGGTTGGCTAGGGGTTTATCAATTTTATTTACTCTTTCGAAGAACCAACTCTTTGATTCACTAATTTTTTGTAGAGTTTTCTTCATCTCTATTGCTTTAATTTCTGCCCTCAGTTTTATAATCTCCTCCCTTCTTTGGGCTCTTGGTTTGGCTTGTCGCTCTTTTTCTAAGAGTTTGTGGTGTAGCATTAGGTTATTTATTTGCTCTTTCTATTTTCTTTGTATATGATTTCATTGCTATAAATTTCCCTCTGAGGACTGCTTTCATTGCATCCCACAGATTCCGATAGGTTGTACTTGCGTTTTCATTTATTTGTAGGTAATTTTTAATTTCTTCTTTAACTTCTTGTGTGACCCATTGGTTATTCAGTAGGTTGTCGTCTAATTTCCACGTGTTTATTGGTTTTTGGCGTTCTCTTTGTCATTAATTTCCAATTTTATTGCACTGTGGTCCGATAATATGCATGGGATAATTTGAGTTCTTTTGCATTTAGATAGATGTGCTCTATGGGTTAGAATGTGGTCTATTTTGTAGAAAGACCCATGTGCCGCTGAGAAAAATGTGTATTCTGATGCTGTGGGGTGGAACACTCTGTATACATCTACTAAGTCCATTTGTTCACAGTTTTGGTTCAGGTCTGTTACTTCTTTGCTGAGTTTCTGTCCGGTTTACCTGTCTCTTTGCGTCAGAGGGGTGTTTAGGTCCCCTATTACAATAGTGTTATTAGTTACTTGATTTTTTACGTCTGTCAAGGTTTGACTTGTAAAGTTAGGTGCTGCATTGTTTGGTGCATAAATGTTTAGGATCGTTACCTCTTCCTCTTGTAGCTTTCCCCTAACTAGTATGTAGTGGCCTTCTTTATCTCTTTTGATTGTTTTTGGTTTGAAGTTTACATTGTTTGCAAACATAATAGCTACCCCTGCTTTTTTCTGGGGTCCTGTTGCATGGAGAATTGTTTTCCAACCTTTTAACTTTCAACCTGTGGATTTCTTTTTGAGTAAAATGTGTTTCCTGTATACAGCATATCGTTGGATTGTGTTCCTTAATCCAGTTTTCCAATCTTTTCCTTTTGACTTTTGAGTTGAGGCCATTTACATTGATGGTTATCATGGTTATATGTTGGCTTATTCTAGTCATGTTATTTACTTGAAGTTTTCCTTCTTTTGCTGACTGTTTAATTATTTGTTCTGTTCAGGGAGTTATTTCTATAGCTGTTCTTGGGATTGTGGTCTCTTTTTTCTCTGTCTAGAATATCTTTTAGTGCTTTTTCCAATGCTGGTTTGGCACTCATGAAGTTCTTCATTTGTTCTTTGTCGTGGAAATATTTTATTTCACCATTGAATTTGAGGGATCATTTTGCAGGATACATCAGCCTGGGTTGGAAGTTGTTTTGTTCCAGAATCTGTAGTATCTCGCTCCTAGCTCTTCTTGATTTCATGGTTTCCGTTGAGAAATCTGCCGTGATTCTGATGGGCTTTCCTTTATAGGTGATCTGTTTCGTTTCTCTAGCAGCTTTTAATATTGTGTTCTTTTGCTGGATATCTGGGATCTTGACTATTATATGCCTGTGTGTGTTTTTCTTTGGGTTATTGATCATTGGGGTTCTATATGCCTCGCTTAACTGAACTTCAGTATCTTTTACCTTGTTTGGGACATTTTCTGCTATTATTTCATCAAATATTCTTTTTATATCGTTTGTGAGATCTCCTGCTGTTTCACACACTCCTATAATTCGAATATTGTTACGTTTTGCTTCATCTTGCAGCTGTTGGATTGACTTTTCTTATGTCTTTGATGATATCATGAGATTCTTCCTTTCACGCTCATAAGCTGCCATGCTATCTTCAAGTTCTGAAATTCTGTCTTCGGTTTCATTTAAACGGTTTTTCATGCTTTCAGCGTTAGTTTTCAAATGCTGGCATTCTCTTTGGACCTGTTTCACGCTCATAAGCTGCCATGCTGTCTTCAAGTTCTGAAATTCTGTCTTTGGTTTCATTTAAACGGCTTTTCATGCTTCAGCGTTAGTTTTCAAATCCTGGCATTCTCTTTGGACCTGTTTCATTCTTGGTAATTCATTCCTAAATTGCTCTTGTAACGTTTCCATTTGTTTCCTATTTTCTTCTAGTCTTTTGTCTATATCTTCTCTATGTGCACGGAACATTTCTTCCATCATTGTTTTCAGCTCGTTTTTTGTCTTAGAAATCATTGCGGTATGTGGCTTATTTCTGCTTTAAGCTCTTTCATGGCCTGTTGGAGTTGTTTCATTTCAGATGCAATCGTTTCGTAACTTGCAGGTATGTGATTTCCTGGTTCCCCTGTATCCTCACGAATTCAAAACTTGTTCTTCGTGGTGTTGAGTTTTGAGACTGCGTTTTGTTCCTCTGTTTTCCCATTTTTGGGTATCAGATTCAAAATGTGGAGCTGTAAATTCCCCAGGCAGTTCAGCAGGCAAAGGTCTGCTGCAGAGGCTGCTCCAATGGTTACTTCTCTTTGGGAGAATGTCCCTTAAGTTGTCTGCTGAGATTTCCGCTTATACTCCCTACCCCGAGACCTCGCTGGGGCGTATAAACAGGTCGCCGCCCCAGGGGTCTTGCAGACAGGCCACTCAGGTGTTCCTCCCTGGGTGGAGCTCCTTCCCCCTTCACAAATCCCCTAGGGGCTCCTAGGTAGCTCTTCCTTCCTGGGAGATCCCGCAGTCCTTAAAGCTGCTTTGATGTCACTCACTGGGCAGAGCTTCTTTCCGACTCAGGAAAAACCGGTTAGAGCGCCCACTCAACTCACCCTGGGATCCTGCGGGCAGGAATGCCGTTCAGATGTATCTCCGTGGATCGAGCTATTTCTAGACTCAGAAATCCCGCCAATCACAGCCACTCCAGTTCGTGCAGTGCCGGCTGTGGGGGCGGGGCTCTGAGCGGGATCCCGGAACGCTGCCCAGATTGGCGCAATCTGTCCCAGTAGCTCGTTCTCTGAGTTTCCTCTGCTCCACTGCCTCCAACAAATCCTGGTTACAGCCGTCTCCAAGCCGATCGGGTTCAGGAGCTGGAGGCTTTCCTCCTGCCGCAATCGCTCTCTTGGCTGTACGCGATTTGAGCTGAGCTGCGGCCGAAATGCCTCACCGATCTCTCGGGCGCCCAGCTCTCAGGATCCGCCCACTTCTCGCCGCCCGGCTTGTCCAGCCGGCCCTTTTAATGCTCATGCCGCAGAGAGCAGCCCAATCATTTGGAATTTTGCATCCACGGACCGGGCACCCGTGCGCAAATGATTGGTCTCTGGGAGAGATTCCCTCTACCGCTCACCTGGTCACCATCTTCCCCGGAAGTCAGGTCTGAGTTTCTTTCATGATTTTTTAAAATCTTTGATTTTTTTAATTCATCTTTTTTCGTGTTCTGTGAGTTTCCTGGTGTAGTATCTGATACTAATTTGGAGAAAATTCACAGTCTTTATTGCTTTAAGTATTGCTTCTGCTTTTTCTCTTATGTCAGAGTTTTCTCATTTATGCTTATGTGATACCTTTTGTAGTTGTTCCGAAGTCCTTGGATATTCCTTTCTGATGCTTTAGTCTTTTTTCTCTTTGATTTTTAGTTGTGAAGGCTTCTACTGAGATACTCTCAAACTCAGAAATCTAGCTGTGTCCATTCTACTAATAAGCTTGTCAAAGGTATTCATTCCATTTCAGCGTTTTTGATTTGGTTCTTTTCAGCATTTTATTTTGGTTCTTTCCTTGGATTTGAATCCTGGCTTACATTGCTCATTTGATTTTGCATGCCATCTATTTTTATCTATTAGAACCCTTAGTATATGTGTCATGGTTGTTTTATAATCCTAGCCATATAATTTCAGCATTAGTGCCATCTCTGAGTCTGATTCTGATACTTCAAACAGTGTTCACATTGTATCTTTTCAAACTGTGGTGTTCTGTTTGTTTTTTGGCCTTTTAGTATGCCTTGAATTTTTTCTTCATAGCTGGTCATGAGTATTGGTTAAGAGAAACTTATAAAATGAGCCTTTAGTGATATGGGTGGAGGGGAAGCATTTTATTATTCGGTGATTATGTCTTAGTTTTTTACCCCTTCCCTGTGAATGTCACCTGTGCTTCTCAGTCTCTTTCCCATGACTCTCCTCCCTGTTGTGAACACAGTGCTGGTGTATTTTAAAATGATTCCATTTCCTATTCTTTGGCTAAAAAGACAAGGGATACTATTGTTCTCTGTGCTCCAGATTCATCTCCTGGAGGAAAAAACACAGAAATGTTTGTGATGGCCTGCTTACGACATGAGTCCTATTGAACTAACTTTCTCAGTCTTGTCTATACTGAGACTTCCGCAATTCATTTATTATATTGGTTTGAGTTTTCCTACCTAGTCAGTGGTTCCCGGGGAAAGTTCTGCTCCAGTAAGTGTATTTGTATTTGTATTTGTCTGTCTGTCTCCAGTTTTAGGGAGGTAGTGTTTTATCTTGTGACTTCACTTCCCTTACCGATGTAGGAAGAGTTAATTTTTCAGTTTGTTCAACTTTTTACCTCTTGTTAGTGCAAAATTAGGACTTCCAAGCTTCTTATACACTGAATCAAAAATTGAAAGTCAACAGTGACATACTTAAAAGATGATTGTTGGTTTTGATCAGTTCCTTGTTTTTTGTATCTAGCTGATTTAATGGATTAAGTTGTTTATGATCATGACAGCTCATCTTAGTGGAGCCCTTACTGTATGTAGGCCCTATTCTAAGTACTTCACATGAATTACAAATTAACTAATCTTTACCACATATTTTGTCCTACTGCTTAAGTAATTTCTCCCAGATTACATAGGAACTGTGGGATAGAGCTATGATTTCATTCTGTGCATTCTGACTTCAGATCTGACTAAAGTCAAAAGCATCATGCTGTACTTCTTATACAATGTAATGTGTTTGAAATTGAACAGTTAATGGGTCTTCTAAATTGTTCAGTCCTTGAAATTCCTTGCTATTGTATCTATGTTTATGCTTTATTATTTTATCTGTGTAATAACCCATTTCATCCTGTTAATCTCATTTAAGCTTTTCTTATTTTATTGAGTTATTTTTAAATACTTGGACTGCATACATTGCTACTTGTAGAGAATGCACCTCTGTTCTGTGTTGTATTTCCTTCTAGATTACATTCATCCATCCCATCCCATCGTGCTCAATGCCCTGTTGTCCTCCATCCCCTGCCTCCCTCCTCTACGCTCCCTCCTTTCCTTCTCTTTCCCTTTCGTGGTTGCTACAGCATTTCTTTTCACCTTAATGTGGGCAGCTCTGTTCAAACCTTTCTGATGACGTGTAAGTGAATCTTTACATTCTTCCTATCATATTAATGACCAGTTCTCCTTAAACCAGAGCTCTACCCTTTAAATATTTGGTTCTGTTTCAAACCTTTTGATACTCTGGGATAGGGAAGGGAATGAGCTAAATGGAGGCTGAATGGACCTCAGTTCTCCTTTTTCTTCAGATTCGTTTGTCCATACTATGCAAGACACATACAGCCAAGAGGGTCTTTGGCTCCTGAGGTTTGGATTCCTTCACCCATCCAAGCACCGTGCTTTTGAAAGATAGCAAGGCTTGACAGCTGATTTTTCCTTCGCCAGAATCCTCCTGGGCTTTTCCTCACAAGGGTTTTTCCTTAGGCTACTGATATACCTTGCAGGCCGTGTTACCAAAGATTCTATTTTAACTTCCTTGCTCAACACTACTGCGGATTATATTAGTGGCACAAGGCATAGGACACTGTTTGTAATACTAAAATCTCATTTGACTTTTCCACCAACCCCTAAAGTTAGGAACATAGGCTTCTCTTCTCTTGCTTGGTTGCTGGTGGTTAATTTTGGGACTTTAAAGAAAAAAAAAAGAAACCTCTGTCTATTGCCTTAGGAATTTTGGTGCAAGGCGTTCCATGTCTGTGCTTCAGTCTGCCATCCTAATTCATTTGTTTATTCTTTATACTACTGTTTCTTATGTTGACCTTGGTAAAAGCTAAGTGTTGTAATTGATTGACAGGTAATGCTTAGAGAAACTTGAAGTGAGATGGTTTGAATGTACCTTAGACTGTGTTAGATGATATTAGAAAATATGTGTGACAGTGATATTGTGGTAATGTAGAAAAATGTCCTCAATATGAGATGGATCCTGAATTATTTTATGCCTGGGAGATTTCATTATGTCAGTGAAATTTTTCCATAGTAAAAATTTGGGTTGCTAGAATGAAAATGTACCTTAAGCAAGAGGTTCCAAAATTCCACCTTATTAACTGACTACTTTAGAATTTTTTAGCTGTTGATATTTACTGCTTTTCGCTTTTCATCAGTTGGTAGGGGAGAAGAATCTGAGATCCTGCTTCACTCCACTACTTTTGAAATTGTCTACCTTGGTTGTATAGGTTAGAACCCAAAATGGGCATTCTTTTTGGATAGAAGTATGGAATTCAAGTACAGTGGCCTTGTACCATACCTGTGTTTAATTTATTGGAGTGTAACTAGACTTGTACTATCAAAATACTCAGTGTACATGTGCAGAAATAAGAGTGAAATTTGAGATCTTTTTTTTCCCCTTTCTGTTTGGTTCCATTTCTCAGGTCTCTTTAGAGAATATTATAGCACATTCAGTGTGAATCTGGTCTTTGTTTTCATGTCACATGAACCTTAAATGCAAGCCAGTCACTTCATCTCATATTCACATCTCATGTTCACTTAACAGGGAATTTCTCTTATGCTAGAGTGGGAAAAAGTCTGTGGTAGACTTAACTGAAAGATGGTGTGTCTGTACATTTCATGATAGTTTAGGGAACTTTTCCATCTATTTTACTAGCTTTAGAACCTAAAACAAAGCATACTCAATTAAGGCTTTACACCAAAGTAATGAAAGGATTAAAATTCATCTTTATGTTAACTAATTTTACCAAGATGAACTGGTAGTAGCTACTTGCTAATTATCTGACCTTAAGTTGGTCACTTTTCTAAGCCAGGGATTGCTGGTAATATTTGTCTTTTCTAGTTCCGAAGGTTGCTATGAAGATCAAATGAAATACGTCTAAATATTAATTAGTTACTAACATTAGTTATTACATTTCATAGAGTTAAAACTGTGAGAAGTAGGCTGGGCATGGTGGTGCTTGCCTGTAATTTCAGCACTTGGGAGGCTGAGGCAGGATGATTGCTGTGAGTTTGAGGCCAGCCTAGGCTACAAAGTGAATTCAAGGCCAACCTGAACTGTGTAGTGAAACCCTGTCTCAAAAAGACCAAAAAAAATGAGTAATAGTGAATTTTTATTATAGTGAGTTATCATTTTTCTGTTATTATTACACTAATTTTTGATGATTTAAGTATTAGCATACTTTATTTTTGTCTTTAAATATTAAGTGCTGTTTTAACATGGTACCTTCATTTTCTTCAAGAGCACATTTGGCAACTTTATATTAATTTCTTTGTTTGCATTTTAGTGATAACCAGATAGTTACCCTACTGAAATTTATGTTATAGATTAGGTAACAAATCAAAGAAATTTGTTTTTAAATTTTGTTTTTGGTCTTTTTTGAGACAGGCTCTTGCTGTGTATATGTAGTTCAGGCTGGTCTTGAGCTCACTTTGTAGCCTAGGCTGGTCTCAAACTCATAACGATTCTTCTACCTCAGCCTCCTGAGTGCTTGGATTACAGGTGTGTGCTACCACGCCCGGCTCAAAGAAAATTTTTGTTAGGATTTTGTGTGGAACTAGTTAGAGGTATTATGGCTATATCTCTCTATGTTAAGTAGAAACAAGTTTTGTAAGAATATTTAAAAAGCAATCAAAGCCTTTTATTATAGTTTCTATTTTCCAGATAGAGAAGACATTGCTGTCATTGGCGTCATTCATTAGACTCCCCAATGTACTTTTGCTAATATAAAAGGTCTTATGCAAACCACATGAGGAACTCTAATATTGGAGACCAAATATCATCTATTAAAAAAGCGTTGCTCTTTAATAAGCCTGACAGAGGAAGAGCCATTAGGATGCTTACATTTGCACTCATATTGCTTCCTATAATAATTGCTTTGTACTTAGATCACCTTATCTTTTACTGAGTATGTTCACATGACAATTCTAACCAAGGTACTCAGTCATACTTAAAGAAATAAATTATAAGTCAGACCTTAGTTAGCATTTTCCCCCCAGTAGTTAAGAGAGGTAAACATACAAGGATAGGGTGATACTAAGTAACAGGTGAATGTAGACTGTACAAATAGTGTGTAATTTTTAGAAATATGTTTTATATAAAAAAGAGACTTTGAAATATGGACCAAATGCATTCTGTGAATAGTTCATTCATTTTTTACCCCTCTTATCTAATACTTTGTCTTCTGAAAATCTATCTAAAAGTTAATTTTAGGAAGAAACTTCAAAGTGTAAAGAAGAGAAGTGACATTTGACAGCATTTATGAAAATTTTCACTGGTTGGAGATTTGGGCATTTGTTTATGCAAGGGTATAACAGACACTGTCAGATCCCATCTGTAAGGACCTGTATATCAGGTCTTTACAATTCAGTGTGTGCTAGATCACTTTTAAACTGCTGGTACCTGTCTGTCTTTGTCTTCAGGCTTGTGCCACACAGGCCAGTGTTGAATTGCCGGGGAAGTAAAGTCACTTCATTTGCCCCCAGCTTTTGACCAATGAAAGACAAGAGTTGGTGTAAGACTGCCATGTCCTTAGGTGGAATAATCCTACAATGCATTTCTATACAGACTCAGAATCTCCAATGGAATAGAAGTGCATTTATCTACAGGGATAATTTCCTCGTGGTGATTCCTATGATAACTTCCTAAGTAAACAGTGGCTGTACTTGAATAAATTCAGAATCTGGGGAAAGTCAAACCAAAACACAGGAACATGTTACTTTAAACAAATTCAATATAAAACCTTTAACTTGCTTCAATAATACAGCAATTTTGTGGTTTTGTTTTATTAAGAGTCATTAAAAATATAGCACATATACATATTTATTAATGATACTGACAGTGTTTATACTTAGCTTCTTAGAACCATTGCATAAAACAGAATGAACCTGCATAGTGCAACCAGTATTTTAACCAAAATAATTACTTTAATTGGTGAATTTGTGAAATTGAGTATAGGTATATAGCAGGGTTTAGGGGCTATATTTTATTTATTTATTTATTTATTTATTTATTTAATTTATTTATTTTTAATTTTAAAAGTATAAAAATAAAAAGATATTAACAAACAGACACAAAGCATAAGAATAGTACAACTGAATCTGAGTTACAGATAAAGTGACAGGGAATCAACAATGGTTGTTGCATTACATATTGATAACTTCTAAGTGTATATTCAAGAAAACAGATATAGACATGCAAAATTGATCAGACAATTAACCATCAACTATTCCTTACAATAAAGTGACCTAAGTCAGTAGTACCACTTCTTTTTAAAGTGTGAAAGCAATAAGAACTACATCAACAATAACAGAAAAAGAAAGGAAAGAAAAAAAACCCCAAAAACAAAAAGCATTAACAAAGAGACACAAAGTAGCTCAACAACCATATAATCAGAATTGAATTATAGACAAAGCAACAGAAAACCAACAGTAGTTGCTGCGTTGCATATTGATATCTTCGAAGTGTGTGCTCCAGAGAACACATATAGACATACAAGATTGATCAAACAGCCAGTCATCAACTATTCCATACTGTTAAGTGACATAAGACAATAGTAGAACCATGTTAGCATCCTGCATATATGTATATACATACATACATTCATACATACATTTTTGCCTCTTTCTTTTCTCCTTTCCCACGTCCCATCTGTTCTTTACTTTTGAACAGATTTCCTTCATGTCTCTTAGTTTATGTTCCCATCCTCAGGTTCTTACACCAGTGACACAATACGTTGCCTGCACCTGTACCTCTGATTTATTTCACTTATGAGTATGGTGTCCAGTTGTGACCATTTGCCTACCAAGGCCCTAAATCTGTCCCTCTTTATAGCTGACTAATATTCCATTATATAAAAATGCCACAGTTTTTTAATCCAGAATTCTGTGGATGGACATTTGGGTTGCTTCCACAATTTAGCTATTACAAATTGTGCTGCTATGAACATGGGTGCACATATATCAGAGTGATATGATGCTTTCAGGTCTTCTGGTAAAATACCCAGAAGGGGAATAGCTGGTTTGAATGGAACCTCTAGACCTAGTTTGCTGAGGAATCTCCATACTGCTCCCCACATTGGTTGCACCAGTCTGCATTCCCACCAGCAGTGTAATAGAGTCCCTATTTCTCCACAGCCTCGCCAGCATCTGTTATTGGATGATTTTTTCATACTGGCCAGTCTTACTGGGTTGAGATGGAATCTCAATGTTGTTTTTGTTTGCGTTTCTCGAATGACTAAGGATGTGGAACATTTTCTCATATATTTATTTGCCATTTGTATTTCTTTGTCTGAGAATTGTGTATTCATCTCAGATGTCCATTTCTGGATTGGGTCCTTGAATTTGGACAGGTACATGTTTTTTAATTCTTTGTATGT
>PVLD010036882.1:0-10702 GCA_004027595.1 Dinomys branickii
ACAGGAGTTTTGAAATTGTCATTGCCCATATTCAAGTGGAGACAGAAGAACTATCACAAGGCTGTCTTGGAGAGCAAGTGCCTCATTAAAGTGAGACCTTAATGAGTATTGAATCCCATGTGAAATTACTTCAAAATTCATTTTATTTTTGCCCAGTGTCCTTTATTTAAAGACTTTATACATGGTGAATAAAGTCAGCACATATTTTTGGCTCAGAAAAAAGAAAAAAAAAAAAAAAGGACATGAATGTCTCTTCCACATACTACCAGGAAGCATCATATTGATTTTATTTCCTTTGGATATATACTCAGTACTGTGACTGATGGACATATGGTAGGTCTATTTTTAATTTTTTAAAAGAATCTCCAGATTGTTTTCTATAATGCTTCTATTAATATGCATTCTCCTAAAAGTGTGAAATTGTTCCTTTTCCTCCACACCTTTCTCAATATTTGTTATCTTTTGTCATTTGGAGAGCAGCCATTTTAAAAAGTCAGAAGGAGATATCATTGTGGTTTTAATTTGCATTTCCCTGGTGATTTGTGATGTTGAGCATTTTTAAGTACTCGTGTTGTCCATTTGTGTGTTTTCCTTTGACAAATGTCTGTTCAGGTCCTTTGTCCATTTTTAAGTCAGACTATTTGTTTTATTGCTATTGAGTTGTAGGAGTTTCTTAAGTACTTTGGACACCAACCTCTTATCAGATGTATGGTTTACAAATATTTTCTCTCATTCTTAGGTTGTTTCTTCACTGTGTTAATTGTCCTATTTTTTTAATTCTGCCTAAAGAACTGCTAGCAACTGAGGACAGATAATCAGGACAGAAGTGCTCTGCACTAACAAATACTGTATATCCACTATTATGGGAAAAATAAAGGAAGAGTAGGAGTTGATTAGGACTACAACCCAGGGATAAAAAAATGTTGACAAAAAATAAAGAGTAACAATAAAAGAATGATTCTTGGCAAACCAGGCTATATAACAAGATTGAAGAAGAAAGTGTAGAATGTAAAAGAGATAACTATCGCCCAAGAAGGCTCCAGAATTGAAGGACACTCTCACTATCCCACTCGAGCTATAGTCTGATAAGCTCTAGCTTCTGGTGACTAGCTCCTGCGTCTCAGCCTCTCTGACATCCGCAGATAAGAACCCGGAACTAGTGCCATCTCCCACCTAGAGACCAATCAATTGTTCCCCTAAGCACTTATCAAATATGTATTATTAGGTAAGTTCATTCATGCTCATCTATAGGACCTCAGTGAGAAAATCAAAGCTGAAAAACAATGTTTTATATATATTAAAGTTGGCTACATATATCAAGTTTTATATATATTAAAGCACAATTTTAAACAGTGAAACCTGGTTCTTAGAAAAGAAAAGTCCTTTGGAATTGATGCTTTGGATGCCAGGCCTTATTGTTTTTTTATGGAAATGAATGGCGTAATTAGAAACAAGCATCTCCCATCATTATAAAATATTGTACACTTTGATAGTTAATTATCATTATGTTTCATCAGTTTTAAAAAAGAAAAAGGAAGCAAAGACTTGGCTAAACTTCATAAAAGTAACATTTGGTTTTCAAAGTCATAAAATCATGTAGGCATGACATTTGTAATAAAATTAGATTCATCACACTAAAATTGCAAACTCAGATTCTGGCACATATGCAGATGCTGTGACTGTATTTCGAATAACTGAGGAAAAATCGTGTTCATAGCTAACTGACCAAATTCATAAGTCCTTGTCTCTTTTTATCTCATCTCATCTCATCATTTTCACTGAAGCTGAGGTGTGTATTTCCCCCCAGTTTATCAAGCATTTTACTTATAGGTGCCAACCATGGAGTGGCTTACTTCAAAAATTTAAAAATAAAAAAATGCTTCTAAAAATTTTAGAAATTGGCTTCAGTATATGTATTCCTTCATAGTGCTGACACAATTCTTCAATTAAGATGCTGTAAGTAAACAGAAATTATTTACTGAACACTTGATATAAATCAGGAGCATGACAGGCTTCATCTCACTGAAAATACCAGACAGGTACATATAATAAACCAACTCTATCATTAAATAGTTAATGATAGAATATATATAACTTAAATATTTACAGGAAATATTTAATCCCTGAGATATATATCTTAAATATCTACAGAAAAAAAAAAAAGCAGTTAGTTTGCAGAAGCATTCATGTAGACATAGAATTTAACTTGGACCTCAAGGCTAGATAGAAGTTTTTGTAGACTACATGTGACTGTGTATGCTGGACTATATTATGCATTTTACCAGAAAGGAAGAAAAGTTAGGTGAAAGAGAGAAAGGAAAGAAAGAAAGAAAGAAAGAAAGAAAGAAAGAAAGAAAGAAAGAAAGAAAGAAAGAAAGAAAGAAAGAGAAGGAGGGAGGGAAGGAAGGAGGAAGGAAGGAAAGAAAGAAACAGAGAATGAGAAAAGGAAGGAAAAATATAATGACAGCTTGTGTCATTATTTAACAAATGTCAGAACCACAACAATTGAGGTAAGTTAAGTTTGGCTGTTTTCTTCTCACTGTTTAATCCTCAGTGATTTATTTAATCTTTGAGGCCCTGTGAAACCATTTGCATGACTTTACTTCCAAATCAGGAGAGTCCTCAGAAAGTTTACCCTCGATGTTCTGAAGAAAAGAATTTTATATACCAAACATGACATCATGCAAGACTATTCTTTGAGTCAAACTTTTCAGTATTCCCAACTGCTCTTGGAGTTCTGACTCTTAATGAGTTTCTTCAATTACTGTGCAAACCTTGTTCCCACCTTTTCTGCACACCATTTCGCACAGTCATTTTAAAGAAGTCTATCTTACTTGCTGTGATCTGAAAGAAAATGCGACACAACGAAAGCCAAGTGAAAAACAGAAGCGGGCCTGAGGATAGTTCAGATGACACTGTGAATCACTTAGTCACTCCAGCAAAGTCAGCAAAAAATGGGAAGAAGGTACACTCCAAAGGAGATAATCAAGTTGTTAGAACGTAATAAATTTCTTCTAATATGCATTAGAGCCTTATTAGCTCTTAATTCCATGCAGAGGGTATTTTTATTTGTATTCAGTCCTACTATAAGTGGCAGTACCCGAGTTCCTAATCAAATTTTTATATATGTACACAGAAGGAAAAGAAAGAGAAAAGCATCATCAATCTTCATTACAAAGCCCTGTAAAGGAGACCTAACCAAGAAGAAAACCCTCAGGAGCTGCTTCCAAAAGCAGTCTTAACCCTTCTAAGAACTTCAGATTGAGGCAATTTTCAATTCTTAATCCCATTGGAAATACTGGATAAGTATCTATGATGAGCCAAGAATTTCAAATTAAAGCAAGAATTTCAAATCAAACCAATATCAATGTTTTTGGGAGGGAAGGTTGAGAGGTTAGTAATCCCTGAGAAACCCTTAAACTACCCAAGAGGGTGAAGAAAATGTAAGCTCAACTCGAAGAAAAGGAAAAAAATAGCTTTTATTAAAAACTCAACTGCAAAAATACACACCATCCTCCCTTCTCGGTGGGGGATACATGAACTGCTCAGCTGCACCTGACCTCATCTCTACTTACTTCTTCAAAGAAGTATCTGTCCGACTTCTCTTGTTCCTCCTCTTGGGTGACTCTTTCCAATCAGCGTAGAGATGGAAGTAAGCAACTCTAAACTTTCAGGAATGATGTATTTTTTTATGGAGCTTAGCATGCAGTAGAGGATAAAAATGTTGATCCAATAATTACCATAGCATTTAATGACAAACTGAGATTAAAGCGCTAAAGGAAATAATGGTAGCCAGCTATTTGGGCTATTCAGAATGAGTTTAAGAATCACTTCTTTCCGAAAGCCTAGCCAGAATCATTGTGTGAGTCCTGTGATCTTGCTCTGCCCACATCACACCTGGGCGCCTGTCTCCAAACCCAGCACACCGCCATTGTCTGCTTACTCTTCCTTCTCACAATCTGTGAGTTCCCTGAAAGCAGTGCGTGCGTCCTCACCTTACCATCAGCACAACCTGGTACAAGGCCTGGCACACTGTACAAAATATTCATCAGACACCCGGAGAAGTCCTCTACTCAGGTCAACTGGACAAATAAATTGCCTTTTTAAATAAATAAAACTGCCCTGGTGTTTCTATGGACTGAATCTATGTCCCCCCCAAAATCAGATATCAAATTATTAATATGCAATGTGATAGGGTATTGGAGAACGAGTCAGGGGATGTGGGTGGACCAGAAAAAGCTTGTTCATCTCTCTCTGCTTTCTACCATATGGGGAAACAACAAGAACTGGCCCTCTGCACACCAGGAAGACGGTCTTCATTAGGCATAACCATGGCATCTCCCTGATGGCTGACCTGCTGGCCCCTGCATCTCTGAGAAGTACATTTCTGTTGGGTTTTTGTTGATACCAGGAATTGAACTCAGGACCTTGCGCTTGCCAAGCAGGTGCTATGCCGTGGAGCTACATCCCCAGCCCAAATTTCTGTTGCTTAAAACATACAGTCTAGTGTACTTTGTTTTCATATCTTGAAATTACTAAGACAGATAGAAATGCAAACGAAGTATATGTGGTGGTGATGGGTCAAGCTAAAGCAATGAGCTCGTTGATATTTTTGAAAATTCCTTGACTTTCTCTACTCCTCTCACTTCTAGCAGATGGTGCCCATTTCCAGAGAAGCAGATGCCTAATAAAATATTTCAACCATAAGGTACATTCGCAGAGAGCAACCTGATGGTGAGGACGCTCTTTTCTCTAGTTCCCATTAAATGCCTCATTTAGTGCCCTGCACGCCAGAGGCCCCTATTATTTAGTAATCAGTGATCACAAGCCTCAGGAAACTACCAAGTGGTAAGACTTAGGTAAGCAAGCGCTAACATTTGCTGCCTCTAAATAATATAAGTAAAAAGCAGAAAGAAGTATTTAGAATTCCCTATACGTTTAGAAAAATTTCAGTAGAGGCATCTCATGGAATTCCTCTGTAGTCTCAGAACTTCCAGGAGCTGATTGCAGCCCACAGTAACAGAGTAATGGGTTTTTTTTCTTTTATTCAGATACAATTTTCTTTGGACTGTCCTCTTACTTTATGTAATTATCATAGTTTTTATGGATTTAATATTCTAAATTATTTACCAGGCATCTTTTCCCTGTAGATACAATAAAGAATAGAATCAACTTAACTCCTGCTCATATGTTTATATTCTAAAGGGAAATAAAGTAATTAAACAATCACACAAACAAATTTAAAAACAGCATTTGGATATGTTTTTTGAAAGAAATGCAGATTTTTACAACAAGCAAAGAACTGAAATGAGATAGAAGTGAAGTCTTAAAACAGATGCTTGAGGTTGGATCTAAAAAGGAGGTCGGCAGACGATTAGCTAAGGGGAAACGGAAGAGAAAGGAAGAGGGAAAATGTCATCTGTAAATCACCCAGGTGAGGAAGGACGAGGAAGCAGGATTTAGTAGGGAAGACACGGAATTGGATATCTCGGAGCTGCAATTTGAACCTTGAGTTTTCTTAAGTTGTTTTATGACTGTGGTAAAGCATAGCCTTTTTTCCCACCCTTGTCATGGATTATACAGATTAGCAGGTTTTATTCTGGCAGACCCGTACATATGCACAACATACCCTGATCACGTCCATCCTTCTTGCTAGCCCCCGCCTCCCTAGCTTCAAGTGGCGCTGGTGGTGCGTGGTGCTCCGCGTGTATGTATTTCTCCTGTCTGTCCCCTTCTTACCTGCCCTCACAGTCCTCATTTCTTTTCTCTTGTCCAGTAACAGTCCCCTTTCTACTTTCTTGTCATCTGCTTTAGATTCCACATATTAGGGAGAACATGTGATAACAAAATTCTGTCATTTGTAGGAAAACAGATGGGTCTGGAGGCCATCATGTTGAGTGAAATAAGCCAGACGGGCAAGCTCCGCCTTACAGAACATTCAAATCTTTAAAATATTTGTCTCCGATAACCTGAGAGAGTACTATGATTCAGAAATTTGTGGGAAATCATCCTGAACCAATGTCCAGTGTTACATTAACTATGTATTATCCTCATTAATTTTCAATTAAATGTAAAAGTAGCTTTGAAGAATTTTAACTTAACTTTCTTGTTATCTTATCATACCAGCAAATAAAGATTCTCAAAGCAATCTTAAAGATCTAAGATGTCCTTTTACCAACAGCCACTGCTTCTCCTAATTTTTATTTTTTGCAGTACACTGATAAACATCTGGCATGAGAAATCAACAATACAATATAAGCATGAGTTATGAAAAAGTTCACCAGCTGTTTGTTAGCGATTAAAATTGTAATTTGCTGAGAAATACAGTTGAGTTGTGTGTAAACACTAAACTATGATTCATAGGCTGGGCTATAACTCTTAGAAACTATGAAAATCCATTTTTGGGTAGAAAATAAAGACAGAAAAACAAGTTTGAGTGGAGATGATACATTGTGTTTGGCTTTAAGGCAAACATAAGTCCAGACTCATGAAGCTCTAGAGTTGTTCAGTATGAAGCTAGAAATGTCATGAGGACTTTCTTAAGAGGACTGGATGAGAGTTGTTTTGGGACTCATCAGTCCCTAGATGGAAGTTAAAACTACCAGGTCTCATCCATTCATGCATCTCTGATAAAATAGCCACATAAATCGTAACATCTCTTGGTCCACTTTGAGTTATAGTTTATCCAGGTGAGGAAATAAATTAATCAAATTTAAGAAGTGAATAAGCAAATAAAGTTAAAGAAGAGCCAAAGAAATAGAATTTAAAATGGATAAAGGATCCCTGAAGGAATTAGAGAATGGCTACTTAGGAGGCTTCCTCGCTTCGTGTAAGTAAATATCGACTTGGTAGAAGCCGGTACCCTGTAGCACACAGAGCAGAGGGAGGAGCAGTCAGGACTACACGTGAGGCCCTCTCAATGGGAGGGTTATAACCCACACAACATTTCTGACCAAAGAAAGCAAGAAAAACTAGTTTCAAAAACAAAGCCTGTTGTGATGACACTTGCCTGCAATCCCAGCGCTAGGGAGGCTGAGGCAGGAGGATCCTTGCAAGTTCAAGACCAGCCTGGGCTATCAAGTGAGCTCAAGGCCAGCCTGAACCACACAACGAGATGCTGTCTCAAAAAGACAAAAAAAAAAAAAAAAAAAAAGAGCAAATATGAGCCAAATACACTTAAGATATTTAAATCTGAAAAACTAAGGGTGCTTTTTAAAAAAGCAACAAAATTGTGTACTGGCTTCTTTCAAAATTGTGACTTGGCTTCTTCTCCTAGCCTGTCTTGAATGTATCTTTTCCATGTTTAAACATAGATACATCCACTGTACAATACACAAAATGGCAAAATTGACTTTTGTGTGTAATACACTAATGTATCCTGAACCCCTCCAGTGTGTGAGCGATTGCTGGAGACACTGGGACCACAGTTAATACCACAGCAGATAAGATCCCTTCTACATGAAACTTATATTTCCCTGACTTGTTTTGCTATTGTCTGACAAAGTTTTAAAACTGTTTCTCGCCAATGTTTATTTTAAACCAAAGAAGAGTTGTTTAAAAGCAAAAATTTTAATCTTAGGTAGGTATAAAATGAGAATTATCAAATAAAGCAACCAAGAAATTTTTAAAGTACTTTGCTCTTTAAGATCTCAGGGGGAAAATATACCTATTAATTTTATTTGGGGAGGAGGGAAAAATTTGTTTTAAGTTTCCTAGAGATGAACACATTTTAACCAAATTAACTTATCATTGCCAACTCTTCTTATTCTGAGAAATGGGTTCCAACACATTTCTCTTGGTTATATCACTTCCACAGAACCTTGAAAAGCCTCTTCTTTACAACTAACTGTAGAACTTATTCTTCCTTTAGATATCTCCTCCCAAAAGATGCTTAGGAAAATTTACATTTGAAAACAAGTTGCCTTTCCTAATAGAAATAAAGTATTGTGGGTTTGTTTTACATTTGCTTTATTTCTTCCCTGGACAACATATTAAGTTTTTTTTTTTTTTTTTTTTTTTTTTTTGCGGTACTGGGGATCGAACTCAGGACCCTGTGCTTGCTAGGCAAGCACTTATTCCACTGAGCTATATCCCCAGCCCCCAACATATTAAGTTAAAGTTCATATGCCTTCAGTAATATCTTACTGGATCCTAAAAAAGCAAAGAAAACCCTTTTAGGACTCTTTCGTAATTTAAGTCACACTATGTATCTTGGTTGTCTGCCTTAGAGTAAAAAGACAATGTCTTAGATTGGGACATTAAATCTCCCCCTTAGCTGCTGCCATCCATCTCTCTAACCCTCAGCGTGCCAGCCAAAACTGTCTCCAGACATTGGCAAATGTCCCCCATGAAAGGAAGCCAAGTTATTTCTGATTAAGACGCATTGTCCTAGGTGAGAAGAATTTTTTTGTTAGTAGTGATATGGTTTATAGAGTCCTCTGCTAACTGAACACCAAAACTGTAGGAATATACAACAGTTTTATTTTAATTTCAAAGTAGTTTGAATGTTGAAATGTATTTACTATTCTACTTACTTAACTTTATGTTGTATATTATTTATAAATCATAACTGCAGAAGAAGCTATGGAAACTAATTTAATTATAATTTATGGGAATTAATGTTCTGTAAGGTATTAGGCTGTGGAAATGGAACACCAGTACATTGTTGAATGCAGGCATTTTATTCAATGCTGAGCAGAGAAAGACATTAAAGTAGAGACTCAAACCTGAACAGCATGATCAGAGAATTAACATTAGGTGCATTCATTTGATAACTAGCTGATTAAATGTTAATGCATTTTATTGTGAGTGGGAAGTAATATTATGTGAATACTCATGAAAATCATTCAGGGTCCTTATTGCCTCAGAACTTTGCTCTTGTTAAATGTAGAAAACATAATGTGTAACTATAGAAACCCACCATTTCCATTACTGGAATTTTCTCATAAACAGAAAAACTAATGAAATTTTTATTTGCTAGAAAATTTCTTAAAGCATAGGAAAGAAACCAAGTTTTGCCTTTATATCATTTGTTTTGCCAAAACAATGGACTGGGAGTAGTGGGAGATGGCGGAAAAGGATGAGGCAAGTGCCCTGGGGTGGAAACCTTACGCAAAAGTGTAAATATTTACATAAATTTGCTTATCTAAGAAGGCACTTTCTTTTGGGCATTGTCCAAAAGTGAACTGACCAGTTCACAGCATGGCTAATGATGGCTAACGGTGAATGGTAGGAGAGAAAAGCCCAACAGTCAAGAAAAGGAGCAGGGGCTTAAATTGATCAAGATATGTTAAATGAATATACCAGCTTCCCATCACCATGTGATATCAACATACACTAATAAAACAAAATAAAAACTTTAGGCTCCGCTGAAGAGGCACACATTTGCAATCCCAGAAGTCCGTGAGGGCAAATCAGGAGGATCACAAGTTTGAAAATCACAAGTAACTTAACCAGGATCCTGATTGAAAATAAAAAATAAAAAGGGCTAGAGATGCAGCTCAGTGTGAAGGCCCTGTGTTCAATCTCTACTACCACAAGAATTCATTGTTATGAGTTACATAAGATCAGTCATCAACAAAAATTAGTCAAAACTCAGCTCTATTTCACTTCGAATACAATCCAAATTGGAGCTAGAAAATGTGACACGTTAGACAGTCCTGGCATCAGAATCTTATTCAATACTGAAAAGCCCCAATAAATTTCTACATTAAGGTTTAGTATTGAATTTCCTTTCTATATCTGAATCCATCCAAATTGACTCAGTCCATATGACAATGATAAAATATCCACAAGCAGAAAATTCACTAAATTTTCTCTCATATATGTATATAGATATATATAATAAATTCATCAAAATAAACTACATTTCCAATCCAACTATACAACTATTTTCTTTTTTTTTATTTAAAAAAAATACAAGTACAAAAACATATTGACAAACAGACACCAATTAGCATAAAAAATAGTACAATCACAACTAATCTATAGACAAGATGATATGACCTCAACACTGGTTATTGCTTTATCCATTGATATCTTCGAAGTGTAAATATATAAGCCCATATACAGACATGCAAATTTAGTAAGACAATTAATCCTCTCAACAACAGAAAAAACCAAAAATCCAAAGACAAAAAACAAAACAGGCAAACAGCAAAAACAACAACAACAACAAAAAAACACCAATAGTTGCTGCTTTACATATTGATATCTTCGAAGTGTGTGTTCACGATAACACATACAGACATACAAGATTGATCAAATAACCCGTCATCGATTATTGCTTAGCATTAAGTGATATAATACAATAGAAGAACCATATTAGCCCTCCTGCATATATGCATATTCATATATACCTACATACATTTTTGTCTTTTTCTTTTCTACTTTCCTTCATCCTATCTGTTCTTTGTTTTAGAACACATTTCGTTCATGTCTCTTAGTTTATATTCCCACCCTCAGGTTCTTACACCAGTGATACAATACATTGCCTGCACATGTATCGCTGATTTATTTCACTTATGAGTATGGACTCCAGTTTTGACCACTTGCCTACAAAGTCCCCAAAACTGTCTTTCTTTATAGCTGAATAATATTCCATTATATAAAAATGCCACAATTTCTTAATCCAGTCTTTTGTGGATGGGCACTTGGGTTGCTTCCACATTTTAGCTATTACAAATTGTGCTGCTATAAACAT
>PVLD010036883.1:0-10652 GCA_004027595.1 Dinomys branickii
CTTTATTGTAAGGAATAGTTGATGATTATTTGTTTAATCAATTTTGCATGTCTATATCTGTTTTCCTGAGTATACACTTCGAAGTTATCAATATGTAATGCAACAACCATTGTTGATTCCCTGTCACCTTGTCTGTAACTCAGTTTTGATTGTACTATTCTTATGCTACTTTGTGTCTGTTTGTTAATATGTTTTTGTTCTTTTACTTTTAAAATAAAAGTGAAAAAAAAATAAAGTAGGTGTTCCAATTATCAGATATAGGCATGCAAAATTGACCTAAAAATTAATCATTAACTGTTGCTTGCAATAAACCAATAGAAATTAGTAGTATAATTATCTTAGCTATTTTGTGTATATTTATATTTTTTGAGGGAAAGGAGAAAAAAAGAAAGGAGGGAAAAGAAAATAATCACAGAAAATAATCACAGTATATGTAAAATGTGGATAATATACAAATTGAAAGAAACAATATAACTGGAAAGAAAGAAAAGTAGAACACATATAGGTTAGTTTTTGGGGCTGGGGATATAGCTCAGTGGAATAAGTGCTTGCCTAGCCAGCGCAGGGTCCTGAGTTTGATCCCCAGTACTGCAAAGAAAAAAAAAAAAAAGATAGGTTAGTTTTCATTACAGATTCTATTTCTCAAAAAAGTATCATGCTTTATCCTGTTCATATTCTGAACTTAGGGACATAGAGTTTTGAAACCTACTTCCTTTGTTTAAATTATGATTGTAACTTCTGCTTCTTAATGCACTTTAAACATTTAAGATTTAGTTTCTTTATATGTTGATTTTTTTAAAATAAAAAACTGCACTTTGTGAGGAGAATGATACAAAATACTACCTACTAAAGTCACTTTGAGAATTTGAAAGTGACTAATATATGCACGGCACTTACAATATCTCCTAGATTGGATCTAAAATGGAATCCTGGATGAGATGCAATACTGAAGTACTTAGTATTAGACATTGTTAATTGCAAGTATTACCAGAGTAAGGAGGTGATGTTTCTCTTTTATTTCTTCAGTTGAACCTGAATTAATAGGTAAAATAATGCCAGAAAATAGAGTTTTTTCAACCAAACAATTCCTCTGCCAGGTTTTACTTAAAATGTAGTATTTATCACTCTGTAATGGTAGGTAAAATTATGCTAAAAGTGAATCACTTCATACAAGGATTTTAAATAAAAAATGTTTATTTTTTCGAAAGCAAAAGAACAGAGCCAGGCGTATAGCTCAGTGACACAGGGCCAATCTGGCAAGAGTAAGGTCCTGAGCTTGATCCCCCATATCAAAAAACAAAGAAAGCAAAAGCACAAATGTCTTACAGAAAAGAAATGTAGAATGTAGCATCTATACGCTGATTCTAAAACTTAAATGTGTGGAAAATCTCTGATGAGGGGCTAGTGATAGAGCTCAGGAGCATAAACTCCTGCCTGGCAAGCAGGGGATTGTGGATTTGATTCCCTGTACAAGAAAAAAAAACAAAACCCAAAAACCTCTGGTGAGGGGCTGGGGATATAGCTCAGTGGCATAAATTCTTGCCTGGCAAGCACAACGTTGTGAGTTTGATTCCCAGTTAAAAAAAAAAAATCTGGTGAAATGAGAACACTCTGCCAGTCTTTGGAGAGAGGTCTGCATACATCATAGCCTGAAGACAGGCAGGTTAGCTGTGGGTCTATACTCCAAGTTCAAGATATTTGTGATTTGCCCAGAATCATCTATCTCTTCCCAAGTTTGCTAGGTATACTTATGGCTGCCTATTTCTTCATTACATTCCTAGGGAGGTTTTATGAAATTCAACCCCTACTGACTTGTACACAACAGTAGTTCCTTTGATGCCAACATGAGAAACGGGTAAGATTTCCCTATGGAAGAAAAACTGACCACCTACAGCAAAATATGAAAATCTGTGTATGAACATTTTACCTGACACACCAATATGGCCCGCCAATTTGAACAGTTAGCCTCAGCATCTAACTAAGATAATAAAAGATAAAACATCCTTTATAAGCTTTGAATTAAACAGTGAATGAGTTACAGACCAATTTTCCTCTTAATCTTCCTTTCCCTTAGGAGATGCCTAATTTTCAGTGCACAAGGGTTCTCTTTTGAACTGTAAGAAATGAGATGAGTTTCTTCTCTCAGTGCTCACTGTCTACCAAGTCCTGTATCTAAGCACAACTTTTAAATGGTAGATTGCATGCCAGTTTTGTGGTATAATTTTCTTTCCATTGATTTGCAATCAGATGTGTGCCTGCTTTTCATTTACTCTTCTCAAGAATATATTACAAGCTTGAAGAACTTTTAATTGAGTTATTTATTCTTCAGTCCCTGCAGTAGTAGCAGTAGCATACTTAATTTGAGTAGCTTATTGTTCCTAGAAAATGTAGTTATTAATAGAAAGATAAAATATTCCTCTGCTTCTGTTTTCTTACTAGACTATAATTACTAATGTGATTTTAAAATTGATGTAATTAATAAATAAACTTACTGCTTATTATCTTTCATTTACTAAAGAAACAATGGCCATTTAAAAAGCATTGAACTGTGGAAGTAAATTCTCAGATATTTGTTATGGTAATTGTGTGAAATATTTAATATGGTATTTTCAAAATACATGCAGAAAAAATTACACAAAGAGACTTCACCATGTTCATTAATCTATGAAGCAATGGTTTATGAAACACATGCTATGAGTTAATACATACACTGATATAAATATTTTTCACAAAATAGAGTTTATTACCATGAGTTGGCCTGGTCAGTCATAAATCAAAATAGCCAGGTAGCAGCATAATGACCCCAAAATGTTGCTCAGTAATTGAGAGCAATATTTGGATATATTTCAATGTTTTACTTTGATCTGAGTAAGTAATGAAATTTCTTAGAAATGAAGATTATTGACTTCCAGATTTGTCTGGGTTACTTTTCTCTCATTGCTGAAACAAAATACCTGATGACCAGAATTAAGGAAGGAAATGTTTATTTAGCTCACAGTTTATGGGGGGTTCAGTCCATGTTCAAGTGGCTCCAAGGCAGAGTGGCACATGGCAGAAGGCAACAGTTTGTGGCAGCAGAAGAAAGCAAAAGCAGTAAGAGCAAAAAGGGAAGAACAGGAGCAGGCCTTTATCACTCTCTTAATACTGTGTGCAGGCTACATGCCCTAGGGTGTGTGTAGCACTCACACCTGTATTCCCAGCATTGGACCATGAATCACTCACAAACTCCAGAATCCTGCTCTATGAGTGCATGAAGCTTTGCACAGACATCTAGACACAATCTATGACTAGATTTAAATTAAAGCTGGACACTCTAGAAACTGAAGTGGAAAACTGCAATAGGGAACTGTGATTAAGTTCACAGAATTGCAGGTCTGATAGCCCATATATGAAGAATTTTTAGAATATTACATGCCACAATAGCTAAATTCCATCATTAAAAATATTTATTTTACAGTTTTAGAAATTTCCTAAATTTTTTCTACTAGAATTTGTCTGGGAAATTCAACTAAACTTTAAATAATTGTTGTATTTCAAAACCTTTCTTTCCTTTTTGTTATTTTTTAGTTTTAAAGAGAAAAAATTAGAAATAACAATTAAACAGTTTCAAAACAGGCTAGTAGGAGAACAATAATATATTGCATATTGTTACATTCATCATAGTTGCTCAAACTACACGATAGACATGAAATATTGTCCAAACAATATTAACATGAATCTTTCTTTTCAACAAACTGAGATACTAGCCATATAACTATAACTATCTTCTGTGTTTATATATATATATATATATATATATATATATATATATATATACACAATATATATATATGTCTACAATTTTCATTTTCCCTTCCTTCTTTTCCCCATTCTCCCATCACAGTTTTTCTTCTTTTGGACAGTTTATTCCCTCTCCCTAATATCTGCTGCACATTTTGGATCTGTTTCACTCACTCAGCTTCTCAAAATCTTTCAAAGAATAGCTTTAAGAATTTTCTAGTGTAAAGTTTTGTGTAAAATGATTTCATTTAATAAATAGAGAAAACTATGAAGAGGAAAATATACACCTCCACTAAAATTTTCTCTATTTTATTTTTCATATATATAGAAGCTTTTTGGTCTTTTTGAGAGAGGATATTGCTATGCAGTTCAGGCTGGCCTTGAACTCACTTTGTAGCCCAGGCTGGTCTTCAACTGCCAACCATCCTCCTGTCGCAGCCTCCGAGGGCTGTGAGTACATGCATGCACCCCGCCCCCAAAGGCAAACACATGCCCAACTGTTTTCATCTTTCAAAAATGGTATTGCACTCATATTATATAACAGCACTATCCTCTGTATAAAATAGCTATCTGGTCGTTGTTCTGATACACCCTAATTCTTTTTAAACCAGCTCACTAAAATGTCACATTATTTTTACTATAAATTTATGCTTAAAAATTTGATCATGTACTTTTAATGAAAAGAAACCATGTACAATGAGAATCATATTGTATTTCACTTTTGTTCTTTAGACTATATCATAAAATAATGAGAATTATTGAATTAAACTTTATATAAACACTTAGCCAATCATATATCATGGTATGATATAAAAGTGTCCTTGTAGGTAAGAAAGCCAATGGCTTACAAGTGCAGGCATGTGAAAATATCCACTGTATGTTTGAATAGCACCGCTTAGCATGAATGTCAGTAGACAGGCATCCCTTTCGACAAAATGCTGGTTTACATCTAAGATCTTGGTCTTCTGTCATTCAAGAGAGCAAGGTGGAAAAGTTATGAGCATAGTTTACTTTTAATATGAATTATTCTATCAAATTGCAATGAAAAATCATAGACATATATCATGGGCTGGAAAACATAGGTTCTACATTCACATTTCTTTTTTTTTTTTTTTTCGGTACTAGGGATCGAACTCAGGACCCTGCGCTTGCTAGGCAGGCACTTATTCCACTGAGCTATATCCCCAGCCCTACATTCACATTTCAATGTGCTTAGGAGGTATTAATAACATTCAATATCCTGGGGAGAAAAATTATGGGTATTTGCGAGTGTGGGGAGCTACTTATTTAGCAAAAAATTCAAACATCAGTGATCCAGAGGATAGACATGGGATATCACCACACTCACTTTTAGAATTATGTTGATAAAATTGATTAAGAATTTCTTCAGCTTATTATTGCACAGCAACATTTTAAGGTTGTTCTCTCTTTTGCATCCAAGGATAAAATTACCAAACAGAAAAAAGTATTAGAGGCATCATCAAAAGACAGTTTGCTTCACTAATGCCTAGTTTCCTATGATGAGGAAAAAATGTAATGCAGTTACCTTGAGTGTTGAAGTAGCTCAACTGAGACGGGACTTATAAATTTACATCAGTGTAGTCGGAATTACATTTCACATGTGGAAAAAGTAATCTCAGAAATCGTAACATAAATATAGGTCGTTCCAGGTGTCTATTTTTCAAATATAAAAATTTTTCTTAATCAGCAAAACATTCATGTTTATTTTTTATAAATAACTTTTATAGATGTTACTGATGGATATTTAATTTAAAATATTAATAAACTGACCAAAATAAAATTAATAGAGGCATTATAAATGTGTCTTTAAGCTTAGAGTTGGTAAAGGGATCAAAAGCCTTTTGTCTTATGTGTCTCCTGTTAGACTCACCAACAATAACTAATTTCAACCATTTATAAGATTTGTATTTTAAAATATATTACTTCTACTTATAGAATTTTACCAACTATTTTATGTATTATAAGAACTGATGCATGTTCTAGGTACAGCAAACTTCTCACTAACCTTAGTTTAAATGGACTTGCTAGGCACAGGAAAGAACTGTTCTTTTATTTGTAAGCCGCTAACTAGAGATTTCATTTAAGAAGTGGTGTAAGTTTTGGTTCTAGGGAATGAAAATTTTGGATGAAAGTTCAAATTTTCTATTTTCTAAAGTCTATGAAATATATCCCTGAGAACCATTTCATCTCTGGTTGGGAAAAAAAATTCTCCTTTAAATTTCACTTAGACATTGAGCTCAAAGAAAGCACTATTCACTTTACAATTTATTTCATGGATTAATTATTTTGTCAACAAATTGAGCGTCTTTCCTTGCAGATTTCCTTAATACTAAATTATAGGCAGACTGAAGCATCTGGCTAGATTGATGTGATTAGAGCAGGATTTTGCTTGTTCATGTTTTAATTATGTCTTGTACATGCAAGTTTAAAAATTTAAGTCCAGTTGCAACCCAACCGTAGGAAGCAGGGATTTAGGAACAGAAGGTTCACCAACTAATTGGGAAAGCTTGCTGCTTTATATGCTCAGCTATGCTTAAGTAAACCAATTATACCCCCACAGCATTTTAGTATGATGTATGATTACAATTATAAAATATTATATGCAGAAGTGACATTTATATTAAAACTTAGGGTTTGTTCAGTCTTCAAACTAAATCAGCTACAGAACGGTAAGGTGAAACTGAAGCTGTACTTTCAGCAAATTTGCTTGCGTCAAATTTGGCTTCTGGTCTCTTGTTTTGCTTTCATCATTATGACTAGAGCATGTGCTGTGAGTTCATTTTAAACTTCACAAGTGGAGAACAGAAATAATGGTAAAAGACTTATTATTTTCCTCTCCATTTAGTGCTTAATTTTATGTACCTTGTTCATAGGTTTCCTCTTGCTTCTCTCACTACAAATGGGTCATCTCTTTTGCTGTAACTGCAAATAGAGTGAATGAAAATAAGCCTGCTTGATCTAGTTCTTAGTCTGTCCCTTAATTATGCTGCAGGACACAGGATTAAATCTTGTGAGTGTCTCTTTACATGGATCGTTCTTCTAAACAAAAATATTTTTAATGAAAAGAAGAGCAAAGATTTAACTACATATTCATCGTGGTAGCACGTTTAATATTCCGCTTTGGTGAAACTGCTCTCCTTCAGCAACATGATAAAACTCTCTTTGTCCTCAAGGCAATGTTCGCGTGTTTATTGCGGGGATCCTTTTGACAATTCTCCGCTCCTTTCCCTGCCCCTCCCCCTCTCCCGTCCTTCCCCTCGCCTCCCTCCTCTCTCACGGTCCTTGCTGGCCTCCTTCTCACGCTAAGGATATGCTCTACTATTGAACTTTCAATCTCATATTTCAGGTTTTCCATTATTTCCATTTTTGTAACTTGTAGGCTTTTTTAGTACATGTTTATACAGTATGTGAATGCATTTTAATTCTTTTATCATCCTCTTCCTCCCCCATCTCCTGATCTCCTTCCCTTTTGAAAAGTATCTATGTACCTATTTTACATTGTCTTTTACCCTGTTGTTCATTTATATTTTGTGTTTCTTGTATAAAAACATTATGCAATATTTAAGATTATGTTTTTAATTTATTGCACATAACATTATGGTTTCAAAATATACCTGCTAAATTTATTCTTCTTCATGACAGAGCAGCACTCCATTGAGCATAAATGCCATATTTTGTTATCCATTCATCTACTGAAGGGTGTACAGGTTGGTTCCAAGATTTAGCTGCCATGAATTGTGGTACTTTAAACATGGATATGAGTATGTCACTGTAATATGGTATCTTTAACTCTTTTGAGAAGAAGCCTAGAAGGAAAGAATGGGCAAATTGAATATCTACTTTTAGTTTTTGAGGAAACTCCATATTGATTTCCATAGTGGTTTTATTATTACAGTCACACCAGCAACATATAAAGTTCCTTTGAACACAAGCCTCACCAGAATTTGTTATAATTTGATTTTCCAATGATGGCTACTCTTTCTAGAGTAAGATGAAATCTCAGAATGGTTTTAATTTGCATTTTTCTAATGGCTAGAAATGTTGAACACTTTTTCATGTATTCCCTGAACACTCATACATCTTCTGAGAAGTGTCTGTTCATTTGAGATGCCCATTTTTTGGCTGGATCTTTTCTTTGGGGGAAGTCTAATTTCTTTCTTGAGATTGTCATAAGTACTACATATTAGTCCCCGGAAGAAAAGCTGGCAAAAGTTTAGACCATTCTTTAGCTTGTCCTTTCACTCTGGTGGTTGTTTCTTTTGCTGTACAGAAGATTTTCAATTTAACGTCATCCCATTTGTTGATTCTAGTTTTTTCTTGTACAATTAGGATTCTGTTCAGAAAGTTGTTGTCTACACCTGTGTGTTCAAGAGTTTAAACTATTTTATCTTCCAGCAGATTATTTTTGTTTTAACTTTTTTTATCTGTGATCCATTTTATTAGAGTTTAATGCATAATGGTAGATATGGTCTGGATTAAACCTTCATGGTGTGGACAGCGTATTTTCTTATCACCATTTATTTAAAAAGCTGTCTTTCTTCCATGTACAGTTTTTGGTCTCTTTGCCCATGATTAGACATGGCTGGGGTTGATTCTGCATCTTCTATTCTGTTCTATTGAACTCTATGGCTGTTTTTGCACTGTCGCTTTTTATATACTTGAATTTCCAGGATGTGATGCCTAATTCACTCCAATCAACAGTAACCCATTGCTTTTTCTTTACAAAAATCCCATTTTCTCCTTCCATGTTAGAATTTGAAATACAGTATCTTTTGAGACCATTCACCACATGTCTACCATACTCAACATTTCCACTAAAGCTTTCTCATCTCTGAAGTTCTTCCTGACATCCTCAGTAACCTTTCCTCGCTTCAGGATACCATCTTCAGAATACAGTATCTTCATTTCTGATGTATTTTTCTCTGCTAAAATTAGCCCCTTTAGTAGAACTGCATGTTTCCCATAACTCTTTCTATGTATTAACACTGTGGTTATATGGCAAACATTTGTGTGATCGTTTATTTTTAATTAAAAAAAATAAAAGTACAAAAACATATTAACAGACACCAATTAGCATAAAAAATAGTGCAATCACAACTGATCTATAGACAAGGTGACATGATCTCAACAGTGGTTATTGCTTTATCCATTGATATCTTCGAAGTGTAAATATATGAACCCATATACAGACATGCCAAATTAGTCAGGCCATTAATCCTCTCAACAAAATAAAAACACAAAAACCAAACATCCAAAGACAGAAAACAAAACAGGCAAACAACAACAACAAACAAACAAACAAAAAAACCACCAATACTTGCTGCTTTGCATATTGATATCTTCGAAGTCTGTATTCAGGATAATACATACAGACATAAAATATTGATCAAATAGCCCGTCTTCAATTATTCCTTAGCATTAAGTGATATAATACAATAGTAGAACCATGTTAGCTGTCCTGCATATATGTATATTAATATATACATACTTACATTTCTGTCTCTCTCTTTTATCCTTTCCCTCATCCCATCTGTTCTTTGTTTTTGAACAGATTTCATTCATGTCTCTTAGTTTATATTCCCACGCTCGGGTTCTTAAACCAGTGATACAATGTGTTGCCTGCACATGTATCGCTCATTTATTTCACTTATGAGTATGGACTCCAGTTTTGACCACTTGCCTACAAAGTACCCAAAACTGTCTTTCTTTATAGCTGAATAATATTCCATTATATAAAAATGCCACAATTTTTTAATCCAGTCTTCTGTGGATGAACACTTGGGTTGCTTCCACATTTTACCTATTAACAAATTGTGCTGCTATAAACATGGGTGCACATATATGAGAGTGATATGATGTTTTCAGATCTTCTGGGAAAATACCCAGAAGAGGAATAGCTGGTTTGAATGGAACCTCTAGACCTAGTTTGCGGAGAAATCTCCAAACGGCTCTCCACAGTGGTTGCACCAGTCTGCATTCCCACCAGCAGTGTAATAAGAGTCCCTATTTCTCCACAGCCTCGCCAGCATTTGTTATTGGATGACTTTTTCATACTGGCCAGTCTTACTGGAGTGAGATGAAATCTCGATGTTGTTTTTATTTGCATTTCTCGAATGACTAAGGATGTGGAACATTTTCTCATATATTTATTTGCCATTTGTATTTCCTTGTCTGAGAATTGTGTATTCATCTCAGATGCGCATTTCTGGATTGGGTCTTTGAATTTGGACGGGTACATGTTTTTTAATTCTTTGTATGTTCTAGATAGAAGACCTTTGTCTGAGGGACAGCCAACTAGGATTTTTCCCAATTTGTGGGTTTTCTTTATACTTTGCTGGTGATTTCTTTAGATGTACAAATCTTTTCAGTAGAATGATGTCCCAATTATTGATTCTTTGAAGTGTTTCCCTTGCAGTTTCATTTTTGTTCATGAACTCTCTGCCTACTCTTATCTCTACAAGATTTTCACCTACTTTCTCTTCCAATAGGTTTAGAGTTTCTGTTTTAATGTTGAGGTCTATGATCCATTTTGACCTGAGTTTGGTGCATGGTGATAAACTGGGGTCTATTTTCAGTTTTCGGCAAGAGGCAAGCCAGTTTTTCCAGCACCATTTATTAAACAGGCCTTCTTTTTCCCACTGTGTTTGGTTGACCCTTTGTCAAATATTAGGTAGCTGAGTGGGTTTTTCGTTGTGGTTGCATCTTCCAGTCTGTTCCATTGACCCTCAGGTCTGTTTTTTAGCCAGTACCAGGTTGATTTTATTACAGTAGCTTTGTAGTATAATTTCAGGTCAGGGATTGTGATTCCACCTGACTTGTCCTTATTGCCCAGGATTGCTTTTGCTATTCTG
>PVLD010036884.1:0-10647 GCA_004027595.1 Dinomys branickii
ACACACACACACACACACACACTAAACCTTAAAAAAGTTTAACATGATAGATCTATAAACAGGATTCTAGTTGCAGTGACTTTTTATTTATCTGCAGACATTTCTCATTTAATGGCTGAGTTGTGTTCCTGTGACTAGGTTGTTAATTGAATTGGTTGCTAAATGAGGAGTTGGATATAGTATGTACAATTTGTTCTTTTTTTTTGTCTTTTTGAGACAGAGTCTCACCATGTAGTTCAGGCTGGTCTTGAACTTACTTTGCAGTGGCCTTGAACTCACAATGATCCTCCTGCCTCAGCCTCGTAAGTGCTGAGATTATAGATGTGTGCCACCACGCCTGGCCAGTATGTACATTATAATATTCAGAACAAAGAAATGGTCAAAGGAAACTCCAACTTGATGACTTTGCTTTTATTTGCATGACTTACATGCAGTACTATAATGCATAACAATGTAAAATTATAGCATTGTACTGTACAGTACAATCAGCAAAAATTACAGTGCCCTATAAACAAGGTATGTTGTTCAAAAAAAGACTTGAGGCTCTATAATCAAAATGTACAGAGCTGTACACACACACACACAAAGGTTGTAAGTTCTAGCAGCAGGTCCTAAGTCTGAGAAGTTGTTCAGGCAGGTGTTAAAGAGAAACATCTGTATGTTTGCAATACTGGGGATTGAACTGAGGCCCTTGGCAATAAGTTAGATCCCCAGCTGTTTTTATTTTGTTTTCTTTTTTTATTTTGAGACAGGGTCTCACTGGTTGCCAAATTGCCCAGATTGGGCTCAAGCTTGGCATACTACTGCCTCAACCTCCCAAAGAGCTGGGGTTACAGCCGTGTGCCACCATGCCTGCCTTGCAGTAACTCCAGCATAATCCATATACTAGAAATGCACGTTTTTAAAAAAAGATTGTATTAAAAATGATGGCTAATATTAGTTTTACTGAACATGACTAAAAGGTTTTGTTGTTGGTTTGGTTTTTTGTGTTTTCACGGTGATAGGGTTTGAGCACAAGGCTTCTCACGTACTAGGTGAGGGCTGTATCCCTGAACTACACCCCCCCCCAGCCCTAATGCAGAAGATTCATGTGTGACCAGCAGGTTCTTCATCATCGACATGCAATGGCAGCTTTGGGTCTGTAGATCTAGTAGTTGTTGGGGGCTTGGTGATACCATCATGTGTAGAGCTGCTTTATTTTGACTTATTTGTGCACTCAGTTTCTCAGTACCTAATGTCAGACCGTGACAGATACCAGAGATGAAAGGAGAGCACACCCTCCCCACTAAGAGTTCAGTCTTGCAGTGCCTCCTTGGGTAGCTAGGTTCTGTGCTCATCAGTGAGCAAACTCCATAAGCAGTGTGCTCACTGAGGCACTTTGACATTTTAGGCCTGGTATTCTTTGTTAAGAGGCTCTCACAAAGTGTATGGGGTGCTTAATAGCTTCCCTGGCCTCCACCCACTAGATGGCCAGGAGCATCTTCATCCCTAAATTGTAACAATCAAAAATGTTTCCAGACATTGCTAGGTGTCTGGGGACAAATGTGAACCACACTTATGTGCATTGATGACAAAAAGCTTTGATAAGTTAGTCTATAAAAATTCAATACAAAGTTAACAAGTAATGAAAAGAACCTAGCCCAATACTGCAGCACGTGTTACTATCTGTGATCTCACATAGTGGTACAGAATAAGACCTAACTGTTTTGTTTGCTTAGTGGTGCTGGGATTTGAACCCAGGGCCTTTGCACTGAGCTGCATCCCAGGCCTTTTTTATGATTGACTGATTGATTGATTGATTGAAATAGATATTATGTACCCCAGGCTGGCCTTGAATTCCCAGCAATCCAGCTGCCTCAGCTTGCTGAGTGCTGGGATTACAGACATACACCACCACAAGGCACTACCCTGTCCCCAAAGTAGCATGGCCCCCTTGGGGTCCCATACAGGATTTCCCAGTGGGTGTGATGAGGGGGAGCCAAGAGTGGAGCTGGAGGAGGAGGAGGAGGAGGGCCCAGGGAGTCAGGGCCTGAAGTCCCACCCACCTGACGGTCAGTACAGCTGCAAGCACAGGACCTCATCAAAGCAGTGTCGCATGGCCCAGGCACCTGCCTGCACTGGGTTGTTGCATTAAGAAAGGGCTCTTTCATCAACTGACACCACAGTTCTAAGAATATCACAGTTCTAATGTATTCTTCCAGGAATATATTATATGCTAAAAGCAAAACAGTAAAGCACTTTGTCTGGAACTTGAAAAAGAAAATGATTCCAGTGTTTTTCATTCACATGATTTTGAATTACTTTACTTTGAAATGGACTTACCGGGCATGGTGGCGCACGCCTGTAATCACAGCACAGGGGAGGCTGAGGCAGGAGGATCGTTGTGAGTTCGAGGCCAGCCTAGGCTACAAAGTGAGCTCAAGGCCAGCTTAAACTGCATAACGAGACCCTGTCTAAAAAAAGAAAGACAGAAAGAAGTGGACTTACTTGGACTTCTGTTTTGTTTTGTGGCAGTACTAGTGATTGAACCCAAGGCTTCACACTTGTTCTACCGTTGATCTACACTCCACAGCCCTTTTAAATTTTTTATTTAAAATTTAAATACTAAAGTTGACCAGGATGGTTTTAAACTTGAGCTCCTCTTGCCTCAGTCAATCCTCCCAAGGGTTACAGGGTGCACACCTGCAATCCTCGCAAGTATCTGGGATTACCGGTGTGCACAGCTGGCCTCCAGCTGACTTCTTCACTTTATTGCTTAACCATATTCAGACAGCGTATGAAGAACATTATACAGCTGAGAATTTACTTTGTCTCTCAGAGCTTGTCTTCCAGTGATGCTTGGTTTCTCAAAGTAGTCAAAGTAGACGCATTACTTTTCCATTGAAAAGGGTATCTCACCATAGTACTAATTAACCTTAAATATCCTTTTATCCTCTCTTAGCTTAATTCCTTACCTGTGGGGTGTGTGTGTATGTGTGTTGGTAACTAGATCAGATCTTTGTCCTGTTTGCCTGAGAATTACTTAAATTCCATACCTCTACACTCTGTTCAAATTTTTGTGCATCCTTATTCTTAGAGAATATACACTTTTCCACCACTGCGCCTCATAGAATTTTGATTTATCATGGATCATCTGTCACCTGAAGACATTCAGCTGAGGGCTAACCAGCTTACTGATGAGGTAAATAAAAATAATAATGATTCTATTTCAGTTCTCATAGTAAAGAAGTGGCAAGGCCTTCCTAGAACTCATTTTAGCCTCTTCCTCCTTTTATATCGAAGAACACATTTGTCCCATGGTACCATCACTACCTATTTTTTTCTAACTCAAATTGCGTAAGTGAAAATTATTTCCAATTTTTTTTTCTCTTTAGGTAGTCATTTCTAAACAGTTCCTTGCAACAAAGATACTCTAAACTTTTGTTTCCTAGTAGCTGTGTAATTTACTTAGATTTCTGCCAATATTAAATTTTTATGTTCTCTATTAACTCTACCATCTAAATTATTCTCTTAAAGAACATCTGGCAGGAAAATCAAGTTTGTTTTGTTTTAAAGAGAGGGATGGCTTAGCGACTTTTAAAATCAGACTAGCATCATAAATGTGGACTGTGATCTATGTTTTTGTTTGTTTTCATATTTTTGAATCTTAAAACTGTTCTTTTTCGTAGTCTTTAGAGAGTACGAGGAAAATCCTGGATTTAGCCATTCAGGTAAGAAGTGGGTTTTTTTGTTTGTTTATTTTTTGGTCTGTTTTTACTTTTTTATTTTTTGGTCTTTTAGAGACAGGGTTTCACTATGCAGTTCATGCTGTCCTTGAACTCACTTTGTAGCCCAGGCTTCCCCAAAGCTGGGATTATAGATGTGTGCCATCATGCCCAGCCAAGAAGTGTTTAGTTATCACATTAAATACAGAAACTTATAGGTCAGATTTTAATCGCATGAACTGGAGTTGGTGTTAAAGGGTATCATGTCAGTACACTTTGTTATCTGAAACCAGAAGTTGCTGAAATTAAGTCATACAATAATGAGTCTTTTCTGTTTTTTCCCTTTGCCAATATTGGAGTATGACAGGGAAGATGAATTCATCATGACTTTGTGACTTAATTGTTTTGGGGAATTAATATATTAAAGTGTGTTGGCTTGAGACCTGTTTCTAAATGATTCTTTCCATTTGTCAGTCTACGTAGGTTTGGTTTCTGTTATTTTGAGTTTGTTTTGTTGTATTACCAACTTTCCTCCTCTTCTTTTAGTCTCAGGATGCAGGAATCAAGACCATTACCTTGCTGGATGAACAAGGGGGTGAGTTGAAATAATTGGTAGAAATTTTTTGATGTACAGTGCAAAAACCCTGTCAAATCCCCCACTCATAAATCTGGGGGTACCTTCTCTTTGTAAGATAGGAGGGATACATTCATTCCTTTGATCTGAATTATACCACTTCCCTTGCTGGTTTGGGATAGGGAGCAACAATGCCCAGCTGTCTATTAGATATGTGTTAGGGCAGCATGATGTATTTGGGGCATTGGTTATGAAGATCAGATGTTACAATATTGTTGCATCATCCTCGGCAATCAAGTTAAGTCCTAAAGCAAATCTAAATTCTGAAGAGTTTACAAATACTCACTTTGGGCCAAGCATGGTGGAGCATACCTGTAATCCCATCCCTTGGGAGGCTAAGGCAGAAAGCTTGTCATGAGTTCGAGGCTAGCCTGGGCTGCATAGTGAGTTTAAGGCCAGCCTGCACTACATAGCAAAAGCCTATCTCAAAACTCAGAGGTTCTAGGTGTGGTGGCATATACCTGTTATCCCAGCATTCAAGAGGCTGAGCCAGGAGGATTGCTGTGAGTTTGAGGCCAACCTCAGCTACATAGTTCAAGACTACCCTGAACTGCACAGTGAGACCTTGTCTCTAAAAATCCAAAAATAAGTAAATAAATAATAAAAAAGAAAAGAAAAAACTACAGTGATTCCTCATCTGTCACGGGAGGTACAGTCCAGGGACCCTGCAATAGGTGAAAATCCACCAAGTGGCAGCATTATATGTATTTTATTGTTTATATATATTTTAAGGCTTTATAAACCCTTCCCACACTCCTATAAACCTTCCCCACACTCCTATAATTCCCACTCTCTTATTAACCTTTCCCAACACCCTTATAAATACTTCCTATGCTCTTAAACACTTTCTACACTCTTAAACCTAACGTAATTTTAACGTGTAGAATTCTATATGGGTACTTGATGTGAAGTGGACAAGGAGAGATGCTAAACACGTGGGTACAGTGTGGGACAGCAAACAGCGATGCTGCAGTCACTGAGCCAGTGAGCACCCAGGATACAGAGCACAGTGCTGGGGTCGGTCGCCTTCCATTCCATCAGCCAGTAGTGTGCCATGTACAATGTCATGTTGACAAACTTGCACAAGTGGTAGTGGCGCACTGCATTTGCATCATGTACAGTATAGTCTTCATCCACTGATGAAATACCATACAGTATTTTATTTTGATTTAGTATTCTTTTAATATGTTTGAATTAACATTTATTTTATTTTTATATTGTTTAAATTTTTTAGGCAAAAATAATTAAAATCATAAATATTATGTAAATACATATATACTGCATAAGCCCATTACATAGTGAAAGCTCCACGATACAGAATTAGATTTTTTTTTAAACCCATCATAACAATGAAGCCACAATAAGTGAAGTGCAGTATAGTGAGGGACGGCTGAGCATTCAGTCTGAGTTGGCCATAAGTAATGTGATCCAGTTTTTATTAGTCTTGTGACAGTCCTCAGGTTTTGAGCCCATTAAGTGATAGAAATATTGGGAATTTGGTCTGGTCAGAATATACTTAACTTGGTTGCAAGAGTACCTCTGAGCCATCCAACTAAACTTACCCTTCTGTGCTTTCCTCTCCTTTCTGACCCTCCCCACCCCTTCTTTCTCCCCTTCCCTCCCCTCCTCTTCCTCTCTCTTTGGGGGTGTGGACAGAGTCTCACCATGTAGTTCATGCTGATCTTGAACTCACTGTGCAGTCCAGGCTGGCTTTGAACTTGGGATCCTCCTGCCTTAGCCTCCTGAGTGCTAGGATTGCAGGTGTGCATCACCATACCTGGCACAAATTTCTTTTGAGTAAATCGTTCTATAGTAAGAGGCCAAATTAGGATTGCAAGATCAGTTCAGTTGTAGAATCAGTATGTGAAAGATTCTTTCATTTTGAGTGGTTTGTAGTATCTTCTGACATTGGTATATTGAGTATGGAAGGTTATTAGTAGATTTAAGGTTAAAATTTGCAGCTCTATAATAATAGGACATTTTGGTTGAGCCTGTGAATATAACACAAAACTTAATTCCCACAACTCATTCTTAGAGCAACTAAACCGCATAGAAGAAGGCATGGACCAGATAAATAAAGACATGAGAGAGACAGAGAAGACTTTAACAGAACTCAACAAGTGCTGTGGCCTTTGTGTCTGTCCATGTAACAGGTGAGTTAATAAATCAAGACCTTTTGAAAGAAAGAGAAGGGAGGGAAGATGGATGTATGTATGGATGGATATCCCCACCTGCTAACCCACAGGCTCCTTCCCCAAATAAGGTCAGATGTATGATTAGACCTTCGATATGGACATGTTTAAGATATTTTTCCTTCAGTTTGGCACGGTAGTGCATGCCTATAATCTCAGCATTCTCAGAGGATGAGGCAGGAAAATTAAAAGTTTGAGCCCAGCCTAGTCAATTTCACAGTTTAGCAATACCCTCTTTAAAAAAAAAAAAAAAAAAAGTAGGGCTAGGGGTGTAGTTCAGTGCAAAGGCCCTGAGTAGAATTACCAATACCATGAAAAAAAGTTCTCAGCCTAGCATGGTGGTGCATGCCTATAGTCCCAGCACTGTGAGAGACTGAAGCAAGAGGACTGCAAGTTTAAGCTCAGCCTGGGCTGTTTATCAGCTTAGCAAGATACTGTGACAACATAAAAAAATGAAATTTAAAAAAAAGAGCTGGAGATGCAGTTCAGTGGGAAGATTCACTCTTCAGTATGAGGGGCAAAAACAGTTCTTTAAGAAGATAAAGCTTTTCATATAAATAGAACCATTCACAGAAAACTATGCCTTAAATTTGACCAGGCTTCCGTAGGACAAAGTCCCAATTTTAATTTGGACATGGAATAGTTGGGAAATGTATACATCTGGATGTTATGGAATAGGATGGAGTTAGTGTCTTGGTTACTTTTCTCTCATTGCTGGGACAAAATACCTGATGCCCAAAATTAAGGAAGGAAAAGTTTATTTAGTGCACAGTTTGTGGAGGTTTCAACCCATACTCAGCTGGCTCCAAGGCAGAGTGGCACCTGGCAGAGGGGAACAGTTCAAGGTGACAGAAGACAGCAAAAGCAACAAGAGCAAAAATGAAGGAGCAGCAGTGAGAGCCAGCCTCTTCCCCTTATAATGCATGCAGGCTGCCCACCCTAGGGTGAGCGGAGCACTCACACTCATAATTCCAGCGTGGACCATGAGTCATTCAAAAACTCTTGAAGCCCACCCTATGACCTCATGAGGCTTTGGAGGGACATCTAGACACAAACCATAACAGCTAGTGTCTTTTACTTTCAAACAAGGGGTGTTGACACCTTGGCAGGAGTGTTCTGCCAGGGGCATATGAGAGATAGCCAAGGAAGTGAGGACTTGGGCACTGTCTTTAAAAGACTTGTCATGTGCTTGAATGTATGAGAAAGAATAGCAAAGGACACCTAAATGTGGCGTTAGGTCATGTGATACTGACCAAGGTACAGAACTGATAAAAGTCAGAGAACATCTCATGGAGGAAGTAGGACATGAGCTGGGCTCCAAGTGAATGTGGAGGAAGAAGGGCTCTGGGAAATAAAAGCTCAGTGGGAGGCGATGGGTTCAGTCCCCAGGAGCTGAGCACAAACAACGAAACAGAAAAAAATGGGAGCGAGAGGATGTTTCTTGGGGAAGGTTCTGAGTAAACAGTAAAGAGGAGCTTGACCCAACTAAGCTACATGATTCATGTAGATGGGAAGTGGAAAATAAGCAGGTAGTGGAAGAAACCAAACTGCACTGTATGACCTTATCCCATGACGATGCTAGGTAAAAACCTCTTGTAATCTAGAGTGAGGCTGGGCATGGTGGTGCACACCTGTAATCCCAGCACTCAGGAGGCTGAGGCAGGAGGATTGTTGAGAGTTCAAGAAAGGCCAGCCTAAACTCCTGAACTGCATAGTGAGACCCTATTTCAGAAAGACCAAAAAAAAAAGTAATCTAAGGTGAGACTCATGAGGTAAGACTTTATCAACGAGATAGCAAAGAAAGTGTAAATGAAGGAGAATTTATAAGCAATATAAGAGGGAACTGACTGTATATGCAATATAAGAGGAAAGAATCATGGCAGCTGGAGACTTGGAATCTAGTAAACCATGAAATGAAAGGTTTTCAAGCTGTTGGTGTACACCATATGAGATTATGCTTGACACAAAGGAATTCACTCTTTTTAATTAATCTATTGTATTTATATTCTCTACTTACCTGTGGGTAAACTGTATATGTTCAGACAAAGATGAAGTTTGGACCAAGGGAGTTAACCGTTATCTTCTCTTCAGTTAGAAGGAGTTCATCTTGTGTTTTTTTTTTTTAAATCATTAACAAAACAATGTTGGACTTTACTCTCGGTTGAAATGACAGTGATTGGGGACCGAACGACTATACTTACTGCTGAAAGGGTTGTTTGTGGAGAGCTTCCTAAGCAGGAGCACTTGCATGGAGTTGCCTCAAGTGGCCTGGTGAGTGCAGAGTGCTGCTCAGAGGTCTACAACTCCACATTTCTCTCCTCAAAGGAGTTAGGGATGGGAACACTTTCGCTAAACTGTTGTATTTTCAGATAAATCTTTTCATGTGATGACATTTTCTGTGCCATTTCTCTTAGGTAAATGGAGTGAAGTTGCTTGCTGGTCACCTTCAGATTTTGCTTTGGCCGTGAGAAATTAAGATTCAACTGTGTTCTCCTGGCCTGGCCCCTTTGCTGTCCATCTCAGCACAGACAGCCTGATCTGTTCAGAACTCGGCTGATGCTCTGAAAATCTGTATTTTAATAGCTGTGACTTACCAGTCAGGGTTTTCAAGTTACACAGTCAGCTAACAAGTTATAAATGCAGTGGTTTGTTTGGTTTTGGGTTTTTGAGACAAGGTCTTGCTATGTAGTTCAGGCTGGCCTTGAAGTCACTATGTATCCCAGGCTGGCCTCAAACTCGTGGCTGTAAGGAATGGCGCGAGTCAGAGAGCAGCAGGGACCACCAGGTATGCAGGCAACATGATGTGCGATTTATTGTGCCTGGGTGCAGGCAGACGGTGAAAAGGCTGTCTGTGGGGGGCAGGGTACAGAGAAAATCTGAGTCTTTTGATAGGTCTTAGACAAAGGGGATCAAGTGGGTAGCCCAGGCAAGGTATCGGGTAAGGGGCAGGGACTTCAGGTGAGATCTGAGCAAACATCTGTGGTCAGAGTTCTCCGGATGTGCGGTGGCTCGGTGGTCAGAGTCCTCAGGGCATCTGATGTAAATGTATGGATGTTCTCAGATGTCCTGGTGCATGGAGGATTTCGTGCTCCACTTTTTCTCTTTTTACGACATCTTGTGTTTGCTGAGGGCAACAGCACTGGTGCTAAGCTGAGCATTCTCTGAGAACAATACCACCGCTGACAAATAGGTTGGGAAAAGTCATGGGAAAGTCATGCCTGAATGGAGCCTACATTGGCAATCCTCCTGCCTCAGCCTCCTGAACATTGGAATTACAGGTGTGCGTCACCGTGCCTAGCAAATGCAGATTATGTGTTTTAAACTCTTAGCTGTGTTTTGCCTTTCTCCTGTGTTCCATGTTCCCGCTGGGAAGAGTGAGGAGGTGAAAGTATATCAATTTCTCAGAGATCGTGTGTGAGGGGAAGAGCAAGAAGGAAGAGTCCTCTGTTGAGACCAGAGTGGGCTCAGCGGTCAGTCATGGGTTGGAGAAAGGAAGAGCCATAAACCCTGAGGTGGTTGCAGATACAGAAGTGTGGAGATAGAGCCGCAGTAGCAGTAATTTTCTTTCTCTTGTGCATCTCAGTCAAGCAGAGGCAAGTTGTTCAGCTGGGGATATAGCTCAGTGGAATAAGCGCTTGCCTAGCAAGCGCAGGGTCCTGAGTTCGATCCCCAGTACCGCAAAAAAAAAAAAGAGGCAAGTTGTTCTTGGACACAGGTGGGAGAGGAAGTAGAATGTGGTCCTGAAGCAGTCTACTGCCTCTGCCCTTAGTAGCACCCTGTCTTAGTTGATCCAGAGAAGGCATTTCTTAACTGATTCAATCAAGGGGCTGCTATAGCAGCAGTTACATCCTGAGAAGGGGAGACGAATGTCCTAGCTTAATGATACCTGATTTCAGTAGCCTTTCTTCGACCTACTTTTTTTATTTTTTAGAGACAGGATCTTGCTATGTGGTTCATGCTGCCCTTGAACTCAGTATGTAGGCCAAGCTGGCCTCAAACTCATGGCGATCCTCCTGCCTCAGCCTCCCAAGTGCTGGGATTATAGAACTGGTAGTAGTAACAACACAGGTCCATAATCTGTGCATCTGTTTCTCTCTCTCCCTCCCTCCCTCTCCCT